>CAXKVY010012868.1:0-28979 GCA_964058915.1 Tetropium fuscum
ACTTTCTATATTAATATACTTTCTATAAGGCATTTCGCATCCTCCGTAGCGGCCGCGAAATTCAATTTCGCGTATTCGTCAATATTCATATTGACACTATATTTTTAAACATGGTAGTCGGGCTCAGGCGTAACATTAATTGGAAATGAATTTTAAAATTTACATTCAATGGAAATTGTGAGGTATCCGGTGAATAATAGAAAACGGGAATCTTAAACTTAAACTATATTAAATTTTTTAGATGTATACATATATATGGTCAAGTTAATAATGAAATATCATTGTCTGTTCATACACGTTGTGTACCGAAAGCTAGGTAAAAAACTTGATAAAAACAATATAAAAAGGATATCTCTTTAACGTTTTGTTATAAGATTTTTATTTAATTTTTTATAGTTTTTACGGAATTTTCTGCCGCACCGTTTGATTGATTCCATATTTTTCTAGAAACACTTTATAATTTGCACTGTTATAACTTTTAGCATTATCATCTACTATAAGTTTTAGTAATTCAAATGTAGCCAAAGTGCCGTACAAAGCCGATATTATAAAATTCGTTATTAGGTATTTGTGGGAAAACCCACACCACTCGGAGGTCAACCCACTTAGAGTGCGCATCAACAATAATAAAAAAATATGTATTTAGACATTGTCCCATATAATCTATATGAATCCGAGAAAATTATGTAATTCTGTTTTAGGGGGACTAGTTTTATTAATAGCACTTTTGCAACTTTTTGATAAAATTTCTGTCCTTATTAATTCCCGATATATAAAAATGTGATCGTGCTGTTTTTCATTTTAACTACACCTAGGTGTGACATATGTAACTGAGAAAGCATCATATCTTTTAATTTTTCTGGTATTATTACGCGATTATTTCAAAATAATACATCATGTTCAATGGTTAAATCATTACGAATCATATAAAATGGATTAATTTTGACATTATTTCTATAACCTTCCGCATCTTACAAATTTTCTTACTTCTACTATCACTCTCTCTCTCTCTTTGCAATTTCCTTGATTTAACAGAAATTTGTAGATATTATTCGTAATCCCCGAAAAAGTTTAGATAGTCGACATCTACCGACTCCCATATATCTCGTTATCATTTTGTATGCGCAATCGTGACAAAAAATCGGCATTATTTTTTTCTGATTTAATGTATTGAACACCATAACGAAAATTTGCTAAAATCAGAATTACATTTGCTAAAATCACGGCCCATCGTCTTAATCGATTTGCCGAATACTGCGGAATACCTTTTTTAGGATTGAATATGGCTACTAATGGTTTATTGTCTATAACAAGTGGAAATTTTCTACCATATAAATACTGCCTAAATTTACATAACCCAAAAATAATACTTACCCCTTCACTTTCCACCCCTTCACTTTACCATATCAGCTGAAATCAAAATATTCTTTACTTTATTGAATGCTTCAACACACTTTTTTGTCCAACACCATTTTTTACCCTTTTTAACAGTTCATAAAGGGGATCTAATATCGCTAAATTTGATACAAATTTACCAAAATAATTGATAGTGCAAAATACAGACTGAAGTTCCTTGACCGTTTGAGGCACAGGAGCATTTTTTATTGTCAGTTTTATCCGGTTTGGTATGCAAACCGTTCTTATCAATAATGTATCCTAAGTAGCATACTTTATCCTGAAAAAAACTACATTTTTCTTTCTCGACTTTTAATCCTGCGTTTTTAACCTATCTAAAACTTTGCACGTGCACATGACACACCATAGGGCAATATTTGATGCTGAAAAGGCCCTTTAGAGTCGATAAAGCTCTTTAGAACCAACTCTTTAGTTTTTTCTTCTAAACATATCTGTGCATATACTTGCGATAAATCTATTTTTGGAGAGATTATACCACCTCGTAATTAAGAAAACAAATCATTGATCCGCGGTAAAGGAATTTGATCTATTTCTAAGGCTAAGGCAGGGTTTATTGTTATTTTGAAATCTCCACAAATTCGTACCGCACCTGATTTTTGAAATGAAAACTTCGCGCTCAGCACTTTTTTGTGAGTGTTGAATGAGACTGCGCCGTCAGGCTCGGATATGTAACACTCCTTCGGGTAAAGTCGGCTCTAAGTGAGAGAGGATCAGTCGGCAGACCGAGACAGTAGAGATAGTTTGTGGGTATTGAATGAGACTGAGCTGTCACATTCGTCTAGGTAACACTCAGTCCACTCGTTGCCTAAGCGAGAGAGATAAACTTGATTCTAAAGTACTTACAGCATATTTCAGCTTCCATAGTCAGGACAATAAATCAGAAGGTTGGTTCCGTCTGGTCGGGTTATCGTCCAATTGTTTTGCGCTCTGTATCGAATTGAATTGAATTGGATTGAATCGAATTGACTGCCGTCGCAGTACTTGGCAACTATGAGTAGGTATTTTGGGGCGGCATCTAGCGCCGGTTGCCTGAAGAATCTGTGTGCGATAATATTTCAGGTATGTTCTAGCATTTTTGAAGTGAAAACTGTATTAACGGATATTAACGGATGCGCTGTATTGCGGGTTGTGGTAATACGGGGAAAATTAGAAGTTTTCACTTCTATCGTGTGGTCAGAAGCACACGCCCATGTTTTTTTTTATAACAGGCACTATGCGTAGCCCAAGGAGAATAATACACAGATTTGAGTACATTTAATTTTACTAACCTATTTAATTCTTCTTCTACTTTATCTCTAATACCAAAAGGTAATGATTTTGCTCTAACAAATTTAGGTGAAATCGTATTAGAGTTTAATTTTAGGATACCGTACCTTTATTAAATGTACCTAGACCCGGCGAAAAAACAGTATTGTACTTTCGAATGAAATGGTCAGTTGTATCAGATTCTGCTGAGAAATTACCTGGCTTATAGAAAAATTAAACAATTTCCGGAAATATCTACCTACCCAAAATTGGAACACTATTTTTAATAACAAAAATATTTAAAAATTTTGATATATCACTGTAGCATATTTTAATTTTGCACATACCTATAGTAGACATAATTTCGCCATTAAAGTTTTGTAAAAGGCGGAGTAATGTATTGTATACCTAGAAAAATGTTTCTTCCAAGATGTATCAGATATGGCAGTTATACCTACCCCGATGTCTAATTGAAATTTATAATAAACATTATTAATTTCTATATCAACCAGGAATGGATTATTAACAGGACTATTAATTTGTATTATTTCAGTTATTATAAAAATATCTTGACTTTCTATAAAATTTTGAACATTTTCTATTTTTGGAATTTTAACCTATTTTATTATCCTTCTTCCTTGGACACACGTGTGCTAGATGCCCTTTCACTTTGCATAGGTTACACACATAATCACGGAACCGACACTTTTTTGTAGGGTGGTTATTTCGCCCACAACTAGCACATTTTTCACTTGTCTTCTGTGCAGATGATGTAGGTTTCTGACGTTGATCCCTGGAAGTGACGCGTGCGGAACTCGTGCGTGTGTGATGCACTGCTGCCTGCATCTTTACCAAGGCGTCGTACACAAGTTTCGCTGGCCGCTATTTCTGCAACTGCTACTTCTATGACGTCGGCAAACTTGCACATGATTTTTTCCTTAATCAATTTGGCCTAGATTAGTCCCTCGTCGAAACCAATAATAAATCGGTCACGTAACGTCATATCAATTACCTCCTGCTGGAACTCACAATTTAATGCTAGACCTCTTAGCCTTGCGACCCACTGATTTGCACTTTCATGGGAGTTTTTCTGAACTGCGAAAAACTTTACGCGTGCTACCAATGGGGATTCAGCAACCTAAAATATATGTTAAATAACTCTCTGAGTTCGTTATAAGATTTGGCTTCTGCAATACTGGGAAGCCATAAGTTGTACATTAACTTATATGCTTCTTCATCTAGGGAGTTCAGTAGGGAGTTCAGGCTCCTTTTTGCCATTATCCTGAATAGCATTTACTAGGAAATAATTGTCCAATCTCCGTCTATAAAACTACCCAGTCACTATTTTGAGCGTTAATTTCCCGCCCTTGTCTATAATATGATGGATTCTCTGCCATTTTTTATTTCACTGTCCGGAGCTATTGCTAAACTGCACTGTACTTCTTATGTTTTCATCCTCGTCGCCACTGTGAGGTATCCACTTTGAGGTATGAGCTGAATAATATAGAAACTGAAATTTTAAACTTAACCTTTTAGATGTATACATCTTTAAGATTTTTTTTTTATTAAATCTTTTAGATGTATACATATATACGATCAAGTTAATAACGAACTACCATTGTCTGTTCATACACGTTGTGTACAAATAGCTACTTAAAAAACTTGGTAAAAACAATATAAAAAGGCTATCGCTTCAATGCGAATTTTTAATAATCACATTGACAGATAAATTAAATAATACTTAAAACTATTTCATTTATAATACATAACAGGAATGATTGTAAATTGTAAAATTTTGCATTTTGAGGTTGACAATAAATGTTATACATGAGGCATGTTTGAAATTATATGAATAACATCAGTATAATAGTTAAAAACTGTTATAAAACTGATCGCCATAACTGTTTAATAGCCCGATCTATTAAGCTATTGATAACACTTCTTTTGCAATTGTTTACTGTTTGAGATTCAGAATTTAAGTATCTTTTGGACCAAATATCTTTCGTTTACCAGTTTGTGTTAATGATGCCCTCTTTATTGTATATTTTTGTAATATCTAAGTTATTATCTTTTTCGTTTTCAACGTGAATTGAAAACGTGCTATTAAACTTTCTCACCATAAAATACCGACCAAACATCTTAAAGAAAATAGAAAATGTTCTAGTAAATGAATTTGCACAAAATATTGAAATTTACAAGGGTATAATTTCGTCAAACTGAGACGATGTTATTTTAACAATAGTAACACAAAGGTCCTCTTAGTGATCCTCTATAAACTGCCACAGGAACATCCTGTTAGTTGATTGTACAGTCAAATAACTGACTGTACCGATGGAGCACTTGCTACTTGGTCTCCTGTACAGAATATCATTATACCTAAATGCCAAGAAGGGTTGAGAATATCTAGAGGCTATTCCATAGATAATGTTTTTACACCCAGCTCAGTCACGGCCATGTGTACCGCTTTGCGGTGTGAAATGTGTTGGGATATCTGAGGATTTCAATGGCGCATTTGGCTACGTTGATCTATCTCGTGCAAAAAATGTATATTATATTTAACATTATCCCTATGGTACTTGAGTCCGGGTTGGATTTAACGTCTCGTTTGTCCAACAAATAGAGGTTTATAGGTAACTTTTGTTACTAACCTGATTAATGAACATAACAAATGGTTATATTTATTTTATGGTTAGTTTATTTTAGATATAATTACTGTGTGGAAATAAATTGCATAAAGACTCTTTCAGATGCTATTTGATGGAATTTGAAATTGAGCAGCATCTAATAATTTTCACCTTTGAAGGGGGTCGGATTGATTGAGATAGAAAATTAAAATATAGGCTTCCTACTGATATACACTTCTTGGGACCTCGTTAAAGTGATTGTAAAGGCACCACATCCCAAATAACCAATTAACAGCAAGTGCGGGAATCTTGAGGTTAGGTTATCAAAGCTAAGGAGCGATAAATAAAGGGGCATTCATCTTCGCTCCGTGATTAAAACCTCGCTTTCAGCGTAAAAAAATAATCCCTCCAAAATCAAGGCGAATAATAATGTGGAAGACATTTGTTTCAATTTGAGCTATATTTGTTAGGGCCATCCTATAATTATGCAAGTTTTATTACTCTAGATATCTGCACTCTGTGAACCCTAAACTGCCAAGGGTTGAACATAAACGGCCTGAAGAGAATAACTAAGCGGTTTTATTTGCCGAACTTTTCCACCAAGCCTTCATTTCTCATAACGATTTGGCACGTTTGGTAGCTTTATTGGCTAGGGGACTAGGGGAGATCGGAGCTTATAAAAGCATCATAAACAGATGTATTCACAACATAACAAAGAGTATATATTATCCATTCCACGATTGTTTGAACTTTCATTATGTATGTCTGAATCAATCACATATATATGATATTTACTATCCGTGACGGTTTTTAAACATTATTTCCATATACGTACGTGCTAGTTCGAATAGGACAATCTACGATACATGATATGATGTATATTTCGACTAGCAAGCTCACTGCGCAATGAACAATTGTCATCACTTCAAGTAGCAGCTAGTTTTTATGAGGGTTTCATAAAGGTTGCGAGTTTATATTAAAGGATTATAAGGTTACAAATTGGTTACGAAGTTGTATAGTGGATATGTAAAATTACTAAAAGGTCCAAGAGCTTTATGGTTTATAAAGCGGTCACAGAAACCGCTTAACCGTATGTTTCCACCACCAACTTAAATAACTTATTGTATCGGTTGTTGTAGGTTATATAAAGAGATTTTATAATAGTTCCAGTAACCAATTAATAAATCTAGTAGTGTTCGATTCCCATACTTTTGTTTGCTGCGATAAATATAAAACTTGCTGCTCCCACAAAGATTGCAGTTCCCTTTATAAAATCTGGAGAGTATTTGTGTTCAAGAATACTGCAAAAAAACTTCAATGTATCGTTGTACATTTTGTAGCCGCATTTGCTATTTCAACACCATTGGTAACGTTCACAGAAGTGTTCAGTTCCCATACATAATTTCTTAGATGTACAAATACAAATTATGCGATCCAGAAAGAATTGCAACCTATATTAACCTATACCTTTATAAACAAAAATTGTTCATAGGCATTATAACGCAAGTTAACCTTAAACAGCACAAAATATTGCGCGAAATTATACCAACACCTATTTCCTTTTGTGCTTTTGCGTTTAAGTTTATGTGTACCTAGGCACTAAAGTTTCTCTCAATCCCTCGTATGGTATATTTGCCACATTCATCCACATTTATGATTAAAAAGTCGTATATTTCGACTCCTTGTCACACAATGCACTATTATGCAATATAATTATTTACCTGACTAAAGCCTGACTAATTACCTGACTAAGTCTTGCAATGATGTTATCTCATGTTTTTTACTTTAGTTTCGCTTAATAAACAATGCTTGTATCTATGTATATAGCAACGTGTAATAATGTAGATACGTCGTGACATATATACATTTATTATAGATGTTCCATTAAACTTTATTACAAGGAAAGACAAATTTAACTAAGTCATGTAATTAGTTTAGAATTTAGAAATTTCATTATCCTCGACGGTTTGGTGTCTAGCTAAAATTGGAAACTTCCTATGGTTACTGATAAATAATACAAATTGTTTGACATGTAATTTCTGTAACGGAAAATTACGTGGCGCTAATGCAGCGGTTTTCTCTATTGGAGTCAATTTAATTATAAGATTATTCATTATCAGAACTATACAAATCTGGCGTTACATTTAAATAACCCTTTTCTATACTAAATTGTAGTGATTTTATTTTTATAATAAATATATATTGGGAAAATCTTACAGTCCTGATATAAAGCTCAAATATACAGGGTTTTCAAACTTCGCACTATTGCTAACTTCGTTATTTTTCAAGCTTCAAATAGGCCAACTAGTAGTATTTTTCCCACTGAGTATGATGGTGGAAACAGAAAAAAAAATCGAATATCACGTTTGCGAGTTATATCAAAAAGTTCTATTTTTTATGCAACATTCTCAGTCGATAGGAAATTGAATTCTGTTGTCCTATGCATTTTATCCTACACTCAAAAATGACAAAGCAATTGATGTTTCTTTATAATTTTATCATCGAGAAATATCCATGATGTGAAATAGTATCGTTTATTTTAAATTATTCTATAAACTTTAAAAAAATCAAATTAGATGCTAAAAAAATCACCCTCTTGCTCCAAGCATTTTTGGACCCACTTGAAAACGCTCCTAGTTGCCCTGGCAATGAATCTACCATTACTGATAGCATGAACGATGCTTTGCTGGAAATCATATCACCTTTTATACACCACACTATTCAAATATGCCCGAAAGAAAAATGAATGGGCATTGTGTCTGATGATCGAAGAGGCATACGGATAGGGTCGTTAGTTCATAAATATCTGCCTTCAAAATAGTCTTGTAATAGGATATCAATCTAGCGAATATTATGGGGAGGAGCTCCATCTTATTGAAAGAAGATATGTTGTCTATCCAATAAATTCAGGTCATTCAAGAAGTCTCCAAGTGTGTCGGGTTAACATTTCAGCGTACCGCTCACCTTGTTAATGAACCTTGATAAAATACAGGGCCTACAATTCTTGAGCTGATCAAATCAGACCAAACAATAATACTAAAGTGTCTCTGCGGGTTACAATGACGGGAGAGTATCGGATTTTCTCGACTCCAATAGTGGCTGTTTTCCTGTTAAATCTGCCCCTATTAGAGAAATTTGATTCATCACTCCAAAAAAGAAAGCGCCGAGAATGCCATTTTATTAATGAACCACCGACAAAACTGGATGCGTCTTTCTTGATCTCCTGGTATCTGCGTAGTTCTGTACCTGTACGGCACAAACTTATACTTTTTCAGAATATTATGAATACTTGGCTCCCAAAGATAGTCCACTTACTTGCACTGAATCGTTAATTGAATATTATGATCAGCTTCGAAGTAAGCTAAGACGTCAATTTCAGTAGATTCACTTACTATGAATTGTTTCTTGGTTCTAGTTTTCTTAAACACTTTTTTATACAATCTTAATTTACGATACAAAAGCAACGTACCCTCGATCTGGAAAGTTATGCATAGGATACAAAAACATTATAACGTTCATGTGCTCAGTGGCTATTTTTTTGACAAACGATATAACATTCCATCATATATCACATTTTTTCTGAATGCGGGAAAATCATTTTTTCCTCAAAAAACACAACCTGTAAACTGTATACTAGCGACATTTTAATCTTGATGGCATTTATAAAACAAACCAATGTTGTTTATGGAATAACACCCTTCATGATGAAATTAAAAAGAAACATCAATTGCGTTGTCATTTTTCACTTTAGGGTAAAATGTCATAGGAAAATTTTAGTACAATTTTCAACCTTTCAACCTTTCATGACGTCTTCATTAATACAATCTGGTGCAGTTGAAAGAAGAGTGAGTGTCTGAGTCAGCTCAGGTAACACTGTCCACCCTGCCCATGCTGACCTTTTTCCACGTCCGGCAAAGCAGGAGACCGTGTCGCAGCCCGTCAAAGCATGAAACATCGGTAGTGCCTGAACTTTTTCAGGACCCAGAGCCCGAGTACCCTTATGGATTGCCAAGAAGCGGAACGTCTTTCCCGAGCTGAAGGGCATCCACACTTCAGTTTCCTCATTCAAGGTGCGTTCCGGAGCCACTGCCAGTACAACAACATCAGTGTCAACTGTGGCCATTTTGGAAAATCGGCCGCCAGGGGGCAGTTGGCCGATGGCTTCACATCCAATTTTTTTCATATTACATCGGTCTGCCTCTATGCCAAATTTGGTGTTTTTATGAAAAAGTGCACAATATGTTGAAATATCCTAGCTAAACTGCCGCAGTATAGTTTGCTTATTTAACTGACTTTGTAGCTCCAATAATAAGTTAGCAATAGTGCCGACATAAGTTTGAAAACTCTGTATTAAAAGTAATTTCAAATTAAATGTAGATTAGAATAGATATAAGATAATAAAATATAAGATATATCATGTAATACAATATTCGTTAACTTAAAAAGAGACAGTACCAAATGTATGTAGTTTACTGGAATAACAGGTGACAAAGTGGTTAACGTTTCAAATTAGCAACCGCAAAATTATATTAAATGATCGAAATAATCAGTGAAATTTCAAAATAAAGTTATTTCAGATAACTTAAAATTAATAGCAATAATCGCAATTAATGGCAGCATAATTAATAGATATAAGAATTAAACTAGTTAATTTTAAATATAATAAATAAAAATGTAGAGCTTCGAGATTATAATTGATAGCCAATCAGAGACAAGTTTTTAAATTAAATATTTGATTAAAGCAAATAAATCAAAACCATTTTTAATTTAAGGTGTGTGTATAGGATAAATATAAGATGTTATGAAATATCATAACATTCTTTCTCCAATATCCTTCTTCTATAATAATAGAAGAAGGATATTATCAAATTAAAAAACTCACATAATATGGTAAACTGTCATTGGTTAAAAATTCTTAATACCGTGTGACAAAATATAACGGAAATAATTTACTCGCCTTAGATACAGAACACAAAGCCAAAGTTAGTTGTTTTAAAATTATCAAGGGGAAAGCACAGTATTTTCAAACTTAGTTGTAAACAATACACAAAACTCTTTAAATTATATAATTTGATTGGTGATAGATCGGCCAAGGAGGCTTTTTATATATTTAATTCTTAGATGTCCAGTGTTTTAAAAATCTAATAAAGTGCACTTTAAATAATATTCTGATTCAAAACTGATACATCTTATATTAATATAGTGTTTTCGTTTGATATACAAACTAGAGCAAAAAAAATGTGCGGCATTTTACAAAGAAAACCCGTACCAATTACTACATAAGCGGTAAATCACATCACTCTGCAATTAATACAAAAGGATATTTAGTGTAAAATTATACACCGCCACAATTATTACTTGCGAATAGAACTAGGGTCTCCAGTCCGCGGCTTACCTATCGGTCGCTATCGTTCTTCAACTTATATAAATCCCATTTCTCGCTTACTTAGAAGACACCTGCATGAAAAAGCCGGCGATTTACTGGCTTGTGGAGCTTGTGCTCAGTGGAGTATCATCATGCGCAACCAAGGTGAAGTGACTTCAAAAGATGTCTTATTATGTCATATTCATATATGTGAAAAACTTTAAGCCAAGAAATTATTTAGTTTTGAATGTTTAAAATATATTGAAAAAATTTTGCATGCTGCGTGTACAACTTAGTGTATACAACTTAATTTAGCCAATAACAATTTGAAAGAAAAAAAGAAATTAAATTGCTATTGCCCAACAAGGACCACGGGGAGGTAAGAGCGCCCCTTGCCAGGATAGAACGTGGTTAAGTTACTTATTATTAGTATAGGTAAGACTGTTAGTAAAATTTATAACAAACTAACTCACCAATTTGCCGGATATGTTATTATTTGCACATATAGTTACACTAACATTGGTATTTTTCACTGTCACTTATTAGTAGCACTCTTCACAAAATCTCACATCAGAAATTCATATCACTATTCACTAACTGAAAATCACTTTCGCTACTGTCTTCATTTACATTTATTATGACTGGTTTAACGGGAGTATCCATCATAATATCGAGATACCACATTTCTGATTCCACCTTCTTCACATGGTCTATACATTTTATCCAGTTGGCCGCACTTACTTCTTTGATTTCACCACTGGGAAGTTTTTTCACATCAGCTAACTTAAATGTTGTATTTTCTCTAGCAACTTCCCCTTTTATTTGCGCCCAAATAAGCTCAATTGGGTTCAGTTCGCAGTGATATGGAGGCAATCGAATTACCTCCATTCCTCTTGCTTTGGCCATTTCATCCACTACATACTTCTTGAAAGCTGGAAAATGCCAGTGTCAACAATTCAGTTTTAAGTAGTGAATCATCGTGTTCAATGTTTCTCTCTTCCAGCCAGTCTTAGTTTGCTCTTTCCGCTACGCAGCTGTGGGCAGCTATTCTGTTCTACGAGAATGATAAGAAGCATCATCCATTACTATAACAGATCCGGGTTGTAATATGTCCAGAATTCCTTTGAACCAATCCTCGAAAACGGTGGAAATCATGGCTTCATAGTAATCGCCTGTTTTCTTGGATTAGAAGGTTCAAAGACCGTCATCCATAAAGCCACATTCACTTTTTGACATATTATAAATTGAGTTAACATTATTGTTTTTATTTTATATCCTATATTAGGATAATTGTGCGCACCACTGAGAACGGCATTCTATTAGTTTGCACATGAAACGGAAGCACTATAGGTCAAGTGGAAGAATGCAAGAAATAAGGAACAAATAAAGTAATTAGTATCCAGAGTAAACAACGAACCACATCATTGTAGCAGTCGGAGGTGGAAGCAGCAGCTTAGAATCATCATCGACTGCGACTCCATCGCACCGCGATATACTCAAAAATCGAATGAGTGCTTCATACGTAAGTGAAACCATATATAAAGATATAAATAAGTTAATATTATAAACAATTTTTGAACTTTCAGTTAGCTTAAGATATATTTGTGAATACAAATTTATATTTATGTATTAGCATTATATTATTATTAGCAAGTTATCTCAGGCCAATTTATAATCTTGATTATGAATTTAAAATCATAAATATATGATTATTGTAACAGACTTTGAATAAATATGCAAATCAACAATTTTAAACCATCCCTCTTATAATTAAACAAATATAAAAGCCATCAGTTTAAAAAAAATTAAATTTCAAATCATTCAGAAAGAATAACATTTTATATACAAATAAAATAATTTCAAAATAAATATAAACAAATATACATATAATTGATATATAAAACTATCTAAATAAATATTTCAATATACACACTCGATTCCTCTCTGACGCGCACTCATATATAGTTATATCTGAAATCCTATCCTTATATATCTTATATCCTAGATTTCAGTTATTCGTGTGGCGTGCCGGCGTGCAAACAAGAATGCCTGCCCACAAAAAGTGGTTAATCTATTTTCAGCAATGTATTTCCCCTGAAGTTTTTTCTGAATTGCTAAAAATGTGTGAAGTTTTCTTTGCTTGTCATAAGATTGGAGTATTCTTACACTTGAGTCTGTATAATAATGAGCATATTCCATATTTAGTTGTCTGTCCATTCCTGTCTATTATTTTTCTAAGCTACTTATTATGTGGAATGAAAACAGCTCATAGGTGCTCATAAGCAAAAACAATGTTTATTACCAGACACAAATTATGGTGAATGCAAATAAAAATATGAACTAATCTTGCAAATGCTACAAGAATGTCAAAGTAATCCCCTATTATAGATGCAGAATTTAAAAAAATGTGGTGTTTTATTTTTTTCTTTTTACCAAAAGAAACAATATTTGTATAGAAATATATGTACATTAAAGGAAGTTGTATTACAATAACAACTTAAATATTGCTAAAAAAGAGTACAAAAATCACAGTACCTACTCTTAAAATTCACTAGGAACATAAAACTAACAAATTTCTGTTTCACAAAAAAAATTGTCTTGAAAATAACACTAATTTGAAGTTACAAACTAATAAAAAATAAATGTCTTAGACTTACAACCTAAGTTTTCAATGAAAACTAGAAAATCAAAAACAAATAATTCTTTGGCTTTAGTCAAAATAATGAATATAGAAGAACTTCTGATTCTGCTACGTTTCTTATCTTCATTTTTGCCTCTATAATTTTTAAATTTCAATAGGCAAATTACACACTTAACAATATGGCCACCGGTTTTTACCGGCCACCGGGGGTAATGAGAGTATTCAATTTTTATTTAAATTTTGTTTTTGGGGCGCTAAGGCGTCTTTAATCGATAGGGGCGGAGGGGGGATATAGCGTCCCCGCCTGGGCACGCCACTGCTTATAATATATTATACAGGGGATGGGGTGTGAAGTATACCTTCCAGACATTAATAGATGACAAAACAATGAATTTTTCATAGTTCAAGGTATATATAATATAAATATATCATGGGGTCAAAGGGGTGGCGGCGTTGATTGTATTGGTGGAGATTTTTATAATTGTGCATTTCATTGAGGATATAAATATGATAATGTCTATAATAAATACTTAGTTATTTTGTTCAAAACCACTCTCGAAACCGTCTTTTATGTTTGCTTAAGTCAACTTATAAATGTCCTAAACCCTTTAATTGTATTTCTAAGATACTGCCTCTAAACGACAATGGCTGCCGGACGTATTAATTCAAGAGCAATCTATCTCAAAGGAGAAAGTAGAATGAGCTGTTTTTGCTCGATGTGTTCTTAAGTATAACTAACATTTCGTGTGCGATGTCATCAAGTGACAAATGCTGACAGTGATAGATAGACCAAGGAGCTGCTGAACATTGTAAGGGTCATGTCGGTACAGTGGAAAGATATTTAAGATATAGCCCATTTACATTGTAATATGTCACTGTTAACGAATTACAATTTAAACTTTTGAAATTAAATGTAGCAAACTTTACTGCTCAAATAGTTGAACAATTAAATTAATTCTTGGGTTACGCAACTGGGCTTTGTCAGATTTAGACGTATAAACGTTTCGTTTAGAAATTCATAACAATATAATATATATGATTCCGCCCTTCCTCCTTCCTTCCGCTCTTATTTCTTCTATAAGCTTGTCTTACAAATTGTGGTTTATACGTGTCCAATGTTCTCAACTAACCATCGTGCCAGATGATTAACATCTCCATTTGAACATCGTGTAACACCATCAAAGGAAGACGCCGAGCATGACGAAAATTACTAGTCGGAGGTTCTACACGAAATGAAACTGGAAGCGCTATTGGTTCAAGCCTCCGACCAAGAAAAAGATAAACTGGCATGTTGGCCATATATATATATATACATATACATATATATATATATATATATATATATATATATATATATATATATATATATATATATATATATATATATATATATATATATATATATATATATATATATATATATATATATATATATATATATATATATATATATATATATATATATATATATATATATATATATATATATATATATATATATATATATATATATATATATATATATATATATATATATATATATATATATATATATATATATATATATATATATATATATATATATATATATATATATATATATATATATATATATATATATATATATATATATATATATATATATACAGGGTGAGTCAGTTTTTTGTAGACAAACTTTAACAGGGGATAGAACGCACGTTTTTAAAAAGAAAAGTGCCTATAAAGATATGGCCGATCTAGCTTCCTAAGGAAGATACAGGGTGTTAAAATTTAATTTTTTTTATATTAATGTGTAATATTTTCTGAACGGAATGATATATTCACTAAATATTTTACACATATCTTAACCTGCATAGGATCAACATGTTGTATTGTTCCTGTCGAAAGTACTATAGTGGATGTTACTTTTTTCGGGTACCTCGACTATTCTGCATAATAGAACTTTTTTTTCGTACGCCACTGACATTATCTGATACATATTTCTAAAATAACGGCCCCTTAGTAACAATTTTGATCTCTTGTAATTTTGCTCTAACTATGACAGTTTTCGAGATATTGGCCGTTGTTTCTCTGACAGTGTAATGTCGTTATTATAATTTTTTTTTCTCGAATTTTCTTTATGACTTATAAACGAACGCTTAGATTTTTTCATGTTTGGGGGATAATGCCTATTAATTAAGGCGCATAAAACAAGCGGTAAGAATGTTCAAAAACTTGCACAGTGGCGGGGTGGAAGGGGTGCTCCACCCCTTTCGTAAACAGAACTTCTACGCCAAAGACTATTTAAAAAAAACTGTTATTTTCATTATCTACATACAGTTTAACAAAAATAATGTCCCTTCTTCTGTTTCGAAATTCCTGTGCGTTTCCTAGTTATTTTGATTTTTAGTGTTTGATGTGGTACTAAATTAAGTAATTTATTTATTAGCAATAATAATTATCGGCTAAATATTTAATTCTTTCAACGAAACCTACCTAAATATGGTTTGTTAAGGATTCTAAAAAGCCGAAATCTCTTTATCTCTTTCCAAGTAATTACAATTACAAAAAAAAACATTAGATGAACATTGATGTTAATGTTTATGGAGATATAAACATTTTTGAATTTATAGCAATATTTAATTAACAATAATAATTGTGGAATAAATAACAATTGTTAGCAATAATGATTTATAAATAACAATTACAAGAATTAATAACAATAACACTAGTACCTACATACATAAAATTAGATACTTTGTTCAAAATGTAAACCGTTCTTCTCAATACACATTTCACTGCGACGTATCATAGAACGTCTTAAGTTAACTAAATGATGCACCCTTATTTCATTGCAAGCATCTCTAATGCGATTTTGAAGTTCCTCAAGTGTATTAACTGGAGTGGTATACACTATTTCCTTAATGAATCCCCACACAAAAAAGTCAAGTGGTGTTAAATCGGGGGATCTGGGAGGCCACGCCACTGGACCTCCACGACCTATCCACCTCCCTGGATAGTTATTGTTTAGCCAATTTCTTACATTTCTGCCATAATGGGCCGGGCACCCATCAAGTTGAATCCAAGACTGTCTTCTTAAATTCAAAGGAATGACTTCCCATATATTACCATGGTGTTCTTCTAAAAATTGTAGGAAATTTTCTGAATTTACACGTTGTGGCAAGAAATAAGGTCCAAACACGTGGTTGCCGTAAATTCCAATCCAGACATTTGTACTAAATTCATGTTGAAAACTTCGTGGTCGAATGGCATGTGGGTTTTCATGTGCCCATACATGCAGATTGTGAAAATTTACTATACCACGACGAGTAAAACAAGATTCATCAGTCCACAGTATATTGGATAAGAAATCCCTATTATTTTGAATGGAGTTAAGAACCCACCTACAATAAGTAAGTCTTCGTTCAGCGTCACCTGGACATAAACCTTGAACAGGTTGAAAATGATATGGGCGTCTGTGATCCCGTTTTAAAACCCGGGAAATTTTACTTGTTTTCCAAGGAGTATAATATTTTGTTGCAATTATTACGTACAGTTACAAATACGCTAGTTTTAAATGGAAATTATTTAGCAAACAACAACAAAAATTGAAACAGAAATTGGTACATGCACAAGTTTAATAAAACTTAAAGGAAATTTTTAAGACTTTTGGCAACTGCACAATAATCTATTGTATTGTAAGTACATTTGTAATTTAACAGATTTCAACATATAAAAGTATTGTATTTGAGTAAGGCTTGATATAACAAATATTTATTTTGACTACATTGGAAAAAGATAAAGAATAAGAGATTTCGGCTTTTTAGAATCCTTAACACACCATATTTAGGTAGGTTTCGTTGAAAGAATTAAATATTTAGCCGATAATTATTATTGCTAATAAATAAATTACTTAATTTAGTACCACATGAAACACTAAAAATCAAAATAACTAGGAACCGCACAGGAATTTCGAAACAGAAGAAGGGACATTATTTTTGTTAAACTGTATGTAGATAATGAAAATAACAGTTTTTTTTTAAATAGTCTTTGGCGTAGATGTTCTGTTTACGAAAGGGGTGGAGCACCCCTTCCACCCCGCCACTGTGCAATTTTTTGAATATTCTTACCGCTTGTTTTATGCGCCTTAATTAATAGGCATTATCCCCCAAATATGAAAAAATCTAAGCGTTCGTTTATAAGTCATAAAGAAAATTCGAGAAAAAAAATATAATAACTTAATTACACTGTCAGAGAAACAACGGCCAATATCTCTAAAACTGTCGTAGTTAGAGCAAAATTACAAGAGATCAAAATTGTTACTAATGGGCCGTTAGAAATATGTATCAGATAATGTCAGTGGCGTACGAAAAAAAAGTTCCATTATGCAGAATATCCGAAGTACCCGAAAAAAGTAACATCCACTATAGTATTTTCGACAGGAACAATACAACTTGTTGATCCTATGCAGGTTAAGATATGTGTAAAATATTTAGTGAATATATCATTCCGTTCAGAAAATATTACACATTAATGTAAAAAAAAATGAAACTTTAACACCTTGTATCTTCCTTGGGAAGCTAGATCGGCCATATCTTTATAGGCACTTTTCTTTTTAAAAACGTGCGTTCTATCCCCTGTTAAAGTTTGTCTACAAAAAAACTGACTCACCCTGTGTATATATATATATATATATATATATATATATATATATATATATATATATATATATATATATATATATATATATATATATTGGATATTTATATTCATATTGTTTGTCATCAAATAGGTAATATTTTTAAAAATCATAGCATTGCATTGTTATAAAAACCTAGAAAGTTTGAGGTACCTAATACGGGCGGGGAGTATCTTTTCCGCACTCGATTTATAACTCCGCTGAGGGTCGGTCGGTCAACTGCAATAAGCGTGCGAAACAGTATCACTTCCCGCACTCGTTAGATAAATAGCTATTAACGCAAAACATTTCCAAATATATATAAAGCGTTATATTGGAAGAAGCAAATTTGTTGCTTTCCTGAATATCGTGGCCATTTCTATATCATTCTGTTGTCACGCCAATATAAAACACCGGAGATCAAACTATGGGCCTATTTCACTAATAGGTAGCTTGTAAAAAATGTTTATTAATAATTATATTAAGAATAATTATATTAATAATAATTATATGCTATATAGGTTTAGCGATATGCTATAGGTACATTTATTAATAGCTTATGTTTGATTAAAATTTTTAGTTCACTTGTATATCCTATTTATCTAATTAAGTATATATTTATTTCTTTAGTAATTTTATCCTATAGGTATGTATCCTGTAGGTATGTATCCTATAGGTATGTATCCTATAGGTACATATTGTACATAATGTACATATCATCTTTCTGCTTTTATGTTATTTTCATATGTATACCCCAGACAAGTTACATAAGGGGATTGTATATGTATTTACAGTTCCTTTATTGCCTGCATTTAATGTTTTTCGTATTTGGTAAATAAACTATTATTATTATTATTATTTCTAGTGTAACCGGAAGTTACAGGTTACAGTTCCTTCTACTGCCTTTAAGAATTTCTTAATGGTCGAAGCCACATCTTGATATATCCAATAGTTGAAATATATAAGTATATAAATTGGATTAAAATGTAGGTGATGTTATAGGAGTATTGAACTGATATTGTCATAAACTATTTCCAATTGTTAGATTGGTCCTATATTGTATCATAAAGGTCATAAAATTTAATGCGTTTTAATAAAGAGGAAGGTTTTAATAACGAGTAAGAACGAAGGCGAGTGCTCTTAATAAACGAAATCTTGCAAAAAGTGAAATTTATGGCTTGAAATGAAATTAAATAAGTGGCTGAGAAATGGCTCTACATGCACGTGAGAACATAAAAATGTTATCAGGTTAAAACACCTCCTCTCAGAAGTAAGCCTTAATACGTAATAAGATTACCTTCGGTTATTTTAGAAAATTAAAATTTTTAGAACCCAATTTTAATACAAAATTTCCATTGCAAAGTTTTCTATTTCTTGACCAACAAAATTAATCGATTCCTCAACTGTACAATGAAGGCTCCTTTCACAAAATATAATTTCAAATATCTATTTTATTGACTTCCAGAAGTGTTCAATACCCTTACAGAAATTGAGACATTGAGAAATTGTGGTATACTAGTATATACATACCACATGATACATGCATTTTTAATCATCTCCCATTTAATGAACAATCTCTACTGAAAACAGCAGACGTGATATTATAGTATGTTTGGATATGACGGCGATGGCGTGCTACTATATTTTTTAAATTCACAGAAATTATGATAGATGGAGAACGAGCATTGGCTAAGATGCACCCTCTCTATAACACTCGCGAACAACGACCTAAAAAAATGTATTCTTATGTAAATCTACCTGGCGGATCTGACCTTCAATAATAAGAATTATTCAATCGCGAATCGATTTTTTTTACGTAGCAACTAATTAAAAGGAGCTTAGCGACAGATTTGAAGATCAAAAAATTTTGATTCAACTGCTTTTTGCTTTTTTGATTTTGTTTTTTTTTTAAACGGGAATTCATTTTACTCATTTTCTACCTGTTTCTTTAATTTTTTTAATACAAATTCATTGCAAATGATAAAAAGCATCCATTTAAAAATCTAGTAAAAAATTATTAAAATTAAAATTATTATTATCATATCGAGGGATTTTTTGCGTTGCACATATCTTCCTACATACAAAAACTTGTGAAAATATGATAAAAAGTTAAGAACTCAGATTATAATTATCTTTCCTAATAATAAATAAATAATAAATTTGTGCTTAAATTTATTAAAACAATTCAGGGAAAAATTTTGAAAAAGCGTGAGTAACATAGATTTATTTCATCAGTAGCGATGTCCATTCTTTGAAAGATTTTTAAACACATAATTTTTCATCATTTGCAATGACTTTGTGTTACTTAAAAAAGAGATTTCTAATCCCATTTTATGTTTTTTTATTTCATTAATAAAAGTCATTGCAAATGATAAAAATGTATGGTTTTCAAAATCTTTTCTAATTACATTGTGTATATCTTATATAAATAAACAGCTAACATAAAATGCTTAGATATCTTTGTAAAGGGTATTTATAATCTTATACAGGGCTTGCCAACAATTGTGCACTATACAGAAAACCATTTTATTTTGAAAAACGACTTTAACTATCAGTATCTGCATCAATTATTACTCATTAATGCGTTGTTAATTTATATTTGAGAAATATTCAAAGGTGCACATATTCAACATCATGCTTATCAGTTCTATATTTTCTTTCAACAGAAACCTTTTTTAAGTGTTATTATTTTTATTTTAATGTATATTTTATTATAATACTGCGGTATTCCTAAAAACGGTGTAAGGTATCGATTGAAATATGGTATATCTTTTTTAGCAAAAAGAGGAATCGAATAATATCAGAAAATTTTAAAATTCGGTAACTGTCAAAGATGTATAATTTTAAATATAATACTGAACATTAGTTTAAACTTGCATTAGCATATTAGTATGAATTATTATTTTAATTTCTCAAATTTAATTGTTGTCAATTGTTGTCTTACTTTGCAGGCTTGAAGCTCGACAGGAATTTTTTTTATGAAGTAGGTACTAAATTTTTAATTCTCCCGTATACACCCAGTTTTCATTTTTCTGGGTTTCTTGTTTTACGCAAAACACATATTTCACTTTAACGTTTCTATGGCTTCATATTTTATTATCATTACATTCTAATTGTAAATATTTATTGAATGACGGATTAATGAAACTGTAAACAATACTTTAAAAATTTCAATAATTCTCTGAAAGAAGTCTAAGAAGTCTCTGAGCTATTAAAAAGAGACAGTGTCCGAGGAAAACAAAACGCATAGCAAGGAAGGTATTTACTTTCAGGAGGTTCCGAATAGTGTAAATACTGCAGACACTGAGAATCAAATATATCCTTCTTAAGTATGCAATAACAGTATAATAGTATAACCAAATATTGATCACACTATATACCTTTCGTCATATCATAAAACAATTGGATGATGAATGCGGTGCAGAATAAGTATGTTTCACATTCAAATATTACGGATCCATTTTACACGTTCCTCGGCCGTGTCACATCGGCATCATTGGCATTCATTCGTATACCAGCTGTGCTAATACCATCGAACGTTTTGGGGTAAAATGGGGTCAACAACGGTTCTTGAAATATAAGTAATACAGTTATTCTTTAATTTAGTGTATTATTTGGATGGGTTTTGTGTTAAAATTGATTAGTTATTAGTATTCTAACAAAACATAACAACTTGTTGAATGAAAGTGCCTTTATAGTGACGATTTTAGTTTGCTGTAAGAAAATTTATACTGCCCCGATCTCCCATTGCGGCAATTGTGGGTATCCTTTGAAATTTTTTTATGTCTCATATATCAATGTTACAAACTATATATTTATATATTCATTTATAATGTAATTTAGATAATTTTTTTATGTTTCTCCAATTATCTGAACAAAGTATTTTTCAGGAAATCTGATAAAGAAAATGAGAAAAGATGTCTTTTATACAGCAAATATAAATAGAAAATCTCATATAATTTAGAAAATCTACCAGCCATTTCCTCATGTTACATTTCACAGTCGGTTATCTGTGGAATATGAGTAGTAAACAGGATCACATGACCTTAATTGGCTTTACGTACATTTTTCGCTTTGTGCTGTCGACATATTGAACAAATTGGAAAAAATTAATAACACAAAAATTAGGACTCCTACATGCTATGCTACTGTGTTACTGAATGTCCGTTTGATAACAATACAGAAAGCTCTAGCAAGGCTATAAAGTTCTTATGTTGATTTTTTATTCGTTGATTGTGTGGAGACGGAATTAGTAATTCAAACCCAATATCTCCCCAAGTTCCTCAGACAGAATTTGAAATTCATGAACAATGTAATGAGGGGGTACAGTGGCACAGTTAGGGGGGGGGAGGGATCAGGCCCCACTCCAATGCTAGCAACTAACAAAAAGTCATGCTAGTTTTTTCATACTTAATTTATTGCCGTTTAATAGATCTTAATAAAAACACACTTTTCAATTGTTGTTTTTATTGAATCGTATCATATTATGGTGCTACTGTATCGAAAATTTGACTGGCAGGCTCGGCCCCTGCCGCGTCCCCATGAATATGTTCTTTAAGTTTCCTTAAAGTATTCGAAATCAACGAGGAAATCGATTTAATAAATTCAGGTGCAGAAAGTTTCTTTTTTCCGCACGCATTTTATTTTCTAAATATTCCCTTTCCCGTATTCTCCCACACGGCGTGTAGGAATTGTTTTTCCCTACGTCGTGTGATAAAGTGCCCTTTACCGCACGCGAAGTACTTTACCGCACTTGTGCGGTAAAAATATAGATTATCATATGTTTCTAAAACATTTATAATAAATGATTTTTTTGGATATTATTTTTTTTTATATTTTTACGTTTGTAATGAAATGATATTTTTAAAATTCATCGCATTGCTATAAAAACGTAGGAAGTTCGAGACTAAACCAAAACAGAGTAGAAAATTATAATTTTATAGTTTTATTTTTTTTATTTTTTTTTAGTTTAATCAAGCTCGTATAGCTCGTAGAAAAATATTGCACCTGAGACGTGCGAGAACTGTCTTTTCCGCTCTCGATTGCTATTTGCTATTTTAGTTAGTTACTATTTTACTACTCAATTTTATTACACAAACTATTTTAAAACTCAATTTGTGCAGTTCTAATAGTTATTTTCTTGTTTCAGATACCTGTATAACGTCGTGGGATACCTCGAATGTGACCAACCTTCCTCGAATGTGATATACCCATCCAACACCAAAATGAACGTAACAGCTGATTACCCAGATGGCACTCAGGAAAGCGACCCTATATTCCTATTGGTAGTTCAGATAATTCAAACCATATTGTTTACAATAGTATGTCTAGTAGGTCTTGTAGGTAATACATTAGTGATATACGTCGTGATTCGTTTTTCCAAAATGCAAACTGTAACTAACATGTACATTGTAAATTTAGCCATAGCAGATGAATGTTTCCTTATAGGCATACCATTTTTAATAGCAACTATTTTGCATCGCCACTGGATTTTCGGGTATTTCGCTTGCAAAGCGTATATGATCTCCACCAGTATTAATCAATTCACTAGTTCAATTTTACTTTGTATTATGAGTGCAGACAGATACATAGCTGTTTGTCATCCTATATCATCTCCTAGATGGAGAACTCCTTTCATATCGAAGGTGGTGTCACTACTTGCATGGACTTTCAGTATTATTCTGATAATACCAATTATTCAGCATGCCAAGGAAGTCGAGAACATGGGGAAGAAGTCCTGCGTCATTGATTGGGGAAATCTTGACTACGGAAACTTTTCCGATAACTCTACCGATAACTCTACCGATGAAATTGATGCAGCCCCTGCAAAAAATTTCACATTATACACTTTCTTCTTTAGTTTTGCCATACCTCTATGCTTAATTCTCGTCTTCTACTGGTTAGTTATTAGGAAACTTAAGACTGTGGGACCCAAAAACAAGTCCAAGGAGAAGAAGAGATCGCACAGGAAGGTGACTAATTTGGTGCTGACTGTAGTTACGGTCTACGTCATTTGTTGGCTGCCGTATTGGATCACGCAACTCGCTATAAACGGCGTTAATGACACGTAAGTGATTTTTTTAATGAAATTATAATATTTATTTAACAACTTGATATTATAAAATGTATAGCAATAGCCCAAATAGTTCAATTGAACATGTAAAATGTACAATAAAATAAATACAAAGTATATAAATCTAGAATAAAATAAAAGTAAAATATCTGATATAATATTATTGTTCTTTTGTATGGACAGCAGAAATCAAAATCAAAAAGATCACAATAGAAGCAGAGACAGATAATAGAAACACTTACTAATCAAGAACTTTTTAAAAACAGGTTTAGAGACATGCGAGTCTTTACTACACTCTATATCATTTGGAAGATCATTAAACATTTTCAAACCCATATGGTCAGGTGACTTGGAGATAATAGTTAATTTTGCAAATGAAACATAGAACTGATGTCTCGTTTTAATATTTATAGAATGAATATCTTGTTTTTATTTTGATAAATACATAAGTAAATACAATCATTGTAATAAAAAAGTTAATAGAAAAATGTTCATCTCTTGTATAATTAATGGCTGAGTGTTACCATAAAACCATAAAAAATATTTTCCTATTATTACACAGGGTGTAGAAAAAGCAATGCAAAAAAATTAACTCTCTGCCCCTATTTCAGTAACCATTTAAGACCCCCAAGCATGTCCCAGCATGATTCTATATCTTTGTCATCCGTCAGCATCTTTTTCTCATATCTTGTTAATATAGCCATAGCTTCTGTTTTAAAATAGCTCTGGCTATATCAATAGCTTTTTTAAACACATTTTATTCGATTTTTTTTTTTGCAGGTTTTCCATCACTCTTCACCTGCTGGCGTCATGCATGAGTTACTCAAACTCCGCCGTTAACCCGATACTTTACGCCTTCCTGAGCGATAATTTCAAGAAGAGTTTCCTCAAGGCATGTACTTGCGCAGCCAATAACGATGTAAACGCCACGCTCCACCTAGAAAACAGCGTATTCCCCAAGAAAACCAAACAAAACTGTGAGCGGTTTAGGCCAAGTAGAACCGGGGGAACTTCGATTTGCGTCAATAACGACGACGAGTGCGACGTCGGTCCTTTAGTCCGCAGAGGGGACGCTTCCACTTCCGCCATCACTATGACAAGTCGTACGACTAGTACGACTAACACACTCTGCGATAGCAGGGATAATTTTTTCAAGACTAATTTGGTAAAAAATGGCTCTGCTGTTGCATCCCAACCTACCAGTTTATAATTTTTATATCGCCATTTATATAAAGTTGGAACAGAATTGACAAACATTTACTGGCGTACATATTTAGGTAATGTACCAGGTACATCCTCTAAGCGAGGATACCGAATTGACGTACTTTTATAGATCTGATTTGATAGTATTTTTATACTTACAGTATTGATATGAATAATGGCGTTACAGTTAAAAGCAAGCGTGATTTGCAGAAAGAATTCCCATGTACAAACAAGTAGTGTCTACTTTCATTCAAAAATATGAATGAGTTGTTTTTTTGTTTTTGAGGTTATTTAAGTGTCTCGAGCCATTTTACTTCACGGAGCCTACTTTGCTTTATGTTGCTATAAATCTATCCAACATTGACAGCAGTCATTCATTCATTCTTCATCCATATTTGAAATTAGCTGCCACAATTGCCTTCTTTGTAGATTTTTTTCTTTCCATTCAAATTTGGAACTTGCAAATTGCAACAACATTTTAAAATTAAGAAGGTAACCGATTGTATGAAATAACATTTACCCCATTGCAAACGTTTGTCATTTACGTAATTGCACAGACAGACCGTTATTAACGACACAGTTTATAAAATTTTCGTTTCGCAAGTGAGATAAAGCATATGACATATATGAAGGAGAGAGAAAAACAGATAGCGAATGCAGTTTTGACTTTGGCAACGATCCCCACGAGTGTTCTAAAGCGCAAAGCAATTTTGATATAGTTGGACAACGATTCCCCACGGTTTTAAAGCGGAAAGCAATTTTGATATAATTTATAAACAATCGTGACAGAATTGGAATTAACCAGAATAGAATATTACTTATCTATATCCTGCTGGATATATCTGGATTGGGATTCTGAATCTGATCCAAATGGATGATGAACTTACCGGTTCACCAAGAATAAGATAAATAAAACTCAAAAGTAATTATAGCGTATTATATTTAGCTGTATTATTGAAGTGAACACTTATTTGGCCGCATGATCACGAGTGATTTTTCAAGGTCGCGTCAGAACACAGTTTATAAAATTTTCGTCTCGCAAGTGAGATAAAGCATGACAAATATGAGGGAGCATAGAATCAGGAACATATATTCCACACTTCATTTACCATAAAGCCATAATATCCGCTTCACCTATACCTGCCCCAATTGAAGATAATGTACAAATTGAAGAAATAAATTAAATATTAAATTCGTATACCACATCTTATTATTTCGATATACCTGGAATATGTACAATACAACTATCTCTCTCTCTCTCTCTCTCTCTCTCTCTGTCATTCTCTCATTATTATATAAACTCCCACATTATTGGCCTAATTCGTCTACACAAAGACCCAAGGTCGTTAGACTATGTAATAGGTGTTTTTTATAAATTTTTTGAAGTTCTCATGCGTTATATGTTGCCATTACCCCGGTTCACCTGAGTCTATACTATAGATAATCCTAAAGGTATGTATAGCACGTAAATCTGTTATGAAGCAGATTGTAACACAATGTTAGGTTATAATAGTATATTATGCAACGACCATTTAATGATGGTTATTAAGACACGAGCATGAGAATTATGAACGTGTCTTAATAGCCATTATCTAAATGTGATTTGTATACATTAGTTTTCTACGACCAATCATAATAAAATATACAAAAATTAACACTTTATTTCTGAAGTTTATTAATTTAAATTTAAAATTTAGGAAATATGGAAACTATTATAAATAGATAACAGAAATATCAGAAATTGTTACATTTTGGAAGGTATACAGTTATTAAAATGTATCTGTGGTACTACTGGCAATTTTGTTACAATATTGGTGGCCGACATTCTTAATGTTGATGGAGTAGTATTTATAAAATTGGTGGTTTCGTTATATTCAATCGATTTCAAAATTTTATTGGCAACGTTGTCTTTATTTTGAGTCGATTCCTCAATGTAGTTTTCGGCCACTGATGTAAATTTCCATCCACCGTAGCGTTTTAATGAAGCTACAATTTTGATGGTGGTGATAACCACCATCAAAATTGTAGTAGAACTGCTGAGAAATCAGTGGCCTGTGTACAACTTAGCATCTGGAAGATTTAAATAAGTAGCTATTTCTTTTCCTAAATATCCAAATTTGTTTATACCTACGTTTTGTAGAGTGCATTTTCCATTTATTTAATTTTTAAAAAAGGAAGGAGATACACAATTTTTGGACGAATATATTAATGTAATTCTTGCATATTTCATAATACTTTCCTGTAACTGTGAATTTTCGAGTTGTTTTTGTGTTAGTACCTTTAATAGGGAACATGACTAAAATTTTAAATATAAAAATAATACTAGAAATCATAGCGTAACGTTGTAATAAAATGGGTACTTCAAAAGAAAACAAGATTTCTAATTCCGCGCGACCAGTATGAAGGATCTAAACAGCGTTAAATTGAAGCGGCCCGAAATTAGCTGTGACGTCACCAACTACAATATCCGGTAGGCGTTGCGCCGGAAAGGGGCCGAATGAAGTATGAAATCAAGCGGTCGTGCTGGGATCTCCCGTAGCCGACCGAATCTGTCTCCGCGTCGTTTATAAATTGTAGGCTGTGGCGTCACGGCTTTGAACCTGTTTGAAACGGTTCGCTCGCCCGCGAGACGTTAATAATTTATAACCAATTTATTTTTGGGGAATTAAGGCGTCATATTTTGTATATCTTATTTTTCGGTATGGTAGAACATTACCTATGCAAAAAAAAATGGGAATGTTCCCTATTGTGACTGAAACAGTTGATTCAAAGTCATTTACATCTCTTAATTTTAACTTGTCCAGGTCATTCCTTCTACAAGCACCCATAATACCAAAGATGCCGAAATGCCCCGTTCTGACGCGACCGATTTGGCGCGACCCATTTGGCGCGGCCGTACTGGCGCGGGTTCGTTGCGGCGCAGACCACTTCGGGCGCAAAGCCTATGTGGCGCAGGTACGTTCTGGCGCGAGGACATTATGGCGCAGATATAAGTACCTACCTATAGTTTAATTCTTTAATTTAATTTAAACATAAATAATTTGGTCTGTATTTCATGGGCCTAAAATCGTTCCTAAAGGAGCCGCCGCTCCCAAAAAGTGGAAAAATAAAAATGGTTTCCCATTAATATCTTCAAAATGCTCGATTGGTTCAAAGATTTTTATGTGGGGAACAGACGTGGAGGTGGGCGAAGACCAGCTATGTTTCCACCAACTTTATAGTCTGTTTATGAAAGAGTTACCAACGACATTCACAGAACTAATAATTTTGCGGAAGCTTCTCACAGAAGGCTTCAAACGGAATTATCAATGGATCATCCAACAATTTGGTGTTTTATTGATATACTGAAAAAGGTACAGGTAACAAGAGATATGTATATAGAACAATTAATAGCGGGACATGCACCTCCTAAAAAACTTAAAAAGTACGTTGAATGTGACAGAAGGATTAAGAATATTGTAGAGAATTTCAATAATATGGGGGTGGTAGAATATTTAACACGTTCGTGGACAGTAACCAAAACTTTGGGACTTAAAGAAACACATCAACTTTTTTTTATTGATAAGATTTTAACACGAATATATTATAATATGACGTCCATATAACATAACTTGCAATTTTTTTTCATAAAAAGATATAGCGACAATGCCGTCTTGTCCCATTAGGAATATGTTTTGTTGAAATGGGACAATGACGTGAAATGCCGTCAAGTAAAAATCAATAAAATGTGCCAGAAAATATATTTATTCAATTCA
>CAXKVY010012869.1:0-15150 GCA_964058915.1 Tetropium fuscum
ATCGACAGGTAAATGGGA
Source organism: Tetropium fuscum (assembly GCA_964058915.1). Classification (NCBI taxonomy): domain Eukaryota; kingdom Metazoa; phylum Arthropoda; class Insecta; order Coleoptera; family Cerambycidae; genus Tetropium; species Tetropium fuscum. The sequence goes on from CAXKVY010012869.1 coordinate 19, forward strand.
ACGGAGCGATTATGATGCTGTAATGAAAAGGGATATTAATAGTATACATAATTTTAGCAGAAATCTGAGACTTATGTTTAAAAATAATGGTCCATATGTATATAATAGAATAATTGATTATCATGGTATATTAATATACTTTCTATATATTATTATACGTATATTAATATACTTTCTATATTAATATACTTTCTATAAGGCATTTCGCATCCTCCGTAGCGGCCGCGAAATTCAATTTCGCGTATTCGTCAATATTCATATTGACACTATATTTTTAAACATGGTAGTCGGGCTCAGGCGTAACATTAATTGGAAATGAATTTTAAAATTTACATTCAATGGAAATTGTGAGGTATCCGGTGAATAATAGAAAACGGGAATCTTAAACTTAAACTATATTAAATTTTTTAGATGTATACATATATATGGTCAAGTTAATAATGAAATATCATTGTCTGTTCATACACGTTGTGTACCGAAAGCTAGGTAAAAAACTTGATAAAAACAATATAAAAAGGATATCTCTTTAACGTTTTGTTATAAGATTTTTATTTAATTTTTTATAGTTTTTACGGAATTTTCTGCCGCACCGTTTGATTGATTCCATATTTTTCTAGAAACACTTTATAATTTGCACTGTTATAACTTTTAGCATTATCATCTACTATAAGTTTTAGTAATTCAAATGTAGCCAAAGTGCCGTACAAAGCCGATATTATAAAATTCGTTATTAGGTATTTGTGGGAAAACCCACACCACTCGGAGGTCAACCCACTTAGAGTGCGCATCAACAATAATAAAAAAATATGTATTTAGACATTGTCCCATATAATCTATATGAATCCGAGAAAATTATGTAATTCTGTTTTAGGGGGACTAGTTTTATTAATAGCACTTTTGCAACTTTTTGATAAAATTTCTGTCCTTATTAATTCCCGATATATAAAAATGTGATCGTGCTGTTTTTCATTTTAACTACACCTAGGTGTGACATATGTAACTGAGAAAGCATCATATCTTTTAATTTTTCTGGTATTATTACGCGATTATTTCAAAATAATACATCATGTTCAATGGTTAAATCATTACGAATCATATAAAATGGATTAATTTTGACATTATTTCTATAACCTTCCGCATCTTACAAATTTTCTTACTTCTACTATCACTCTCTCTCTCTCTTTGCAATTTCCTTGATTTAACAGAAATTTGTAGATATTATTCGTAATCCCCGAAAAAGTTTAGATAGTCGACATCTACCGACTCCCATATATCTCGTTATCATTTTGTATGCGCAATCGTGACAAAAAATCGGCATTATTTTTTTCTGATTTAATGTATTGAACACCATAACGAAAATTTGCTAAAATCAGAATTACATTTGCTAAAATCACGGCCCATCGTCTTAATCGATTTGCCGAATACTGCGGAATACCTTTTTTAGGATTGAATATGGCTACTAATGGTTTATTGTCTATAACAAGTGGAAATTTTCTACCATATAAATACTGCCTAAATTTACATAACCCAAAAATAATACTTACCCCTTCACTTTCCACCCCTTCACTTTACCATATCAGCTGAAATCAAAATATTCTTTACTTTATTGAATGCTTCAACACACTTTTTTGTCCAACACCATTTTTTACCCTTTTTAACAGTTCATAAAGGGGATCTAATATCGCTAAATTTGATACAAATTTACCAAAATAATTGATAGTGCAAAATACAGACTGAAGTTCCTTGACCGTTTGAGGCACAGGAGCATTTTTTATTGTCAGTTTTATCCGGTTTGGTATGCAAACCGTTCTTATCAATAATGTATCCTAAGTAGCATACTTTATCCTGAAAAAAACTACATTTTTCTTTCTCGACTTTTAATCCTGCGTTTTTAACCTATCTAAAACTTTGCACGTGCACATGACACACCATAGGGCAATATTTGATGCTGAAAAGGCCCTTTAGAGTCGATAAAGCTCTTTAGAACCAACTCTTTAGTTTTTTCTTCTAAACATATCTGTGCATATACTTGCGATAAATCTATTTTTGGAGAGATTATACCACCTCGTAATTAAGAAAACAAATCATTGATCCGCGGTAAAGGAATTTGATCTATTTCTAAGGCTAAGGCAGGGTTTATTGTTATTTTGAAATCTCCACAAATTCGTACCGCACCTGATTTTTGAAATGAAAACTTCGCGCTCAGCACTTTTTTGTGAGTGTTGAATGAGACTGCGCCGTCAGGCTCGGATATGTAACACTCCTTCGGGTAAAGTCGGCTCTAAGTGAGAGAGGATCAGTCGGCAGACCGAGACAGTAGAGATAGTTTGTGGGTATTGAATGAGACTGAGCTGTCACATTCGTCTAGGTAACACTCAGTCCACTCGTTGCCTAAGCGAGAGAGATAAACTTGATTCTAAAGTACTTACAGCATATTTCAGCTTCCATAGTCAGGACAATAAATCAGAAGGTTGGTTCCGTCTGGTCGGGTTATCGTCCAATTGTTTTGCGCTCTGTATCGAATTGAATTGAATTGGATTGAATCGAATTGACTGCCGTCGCAGTACTTGGCAACTATGAGTAGGTATTTTGGGGCGGCATCTAGCGCCGGTTGCCTGAAGAATCTGTGTGCGATAATATTTCAGGTATGTTCTAGCATTTTTGAAGTGAAAACTGTATTAACGGATATTAACGGATGCGCTGTATTGCGGGTTGTGGTAATACGGGGAAAATTAGAAGTTTTCACTTCTATCGTGTGGTCAGAAGCACACGCCCATGTTTTTTTTTATAACAGGCACTATGCGTAGCCCAAGGAGAATAATACACAGATTTGAGTACATTTAATTTTACTAACCTATTTAATTCTTCTTCTACTTTATCTCTAATACCAAAAGGTAATGATTTTGCTCTAACAAATTTAGGTGAAATCGTATTAGAGTTTAATTTTAGGATACCGTACCTTTATTAAATGTACCTAGACCCGGCGAAAAAACAGTATTGTACTTTCGAATGAAATGGTCAGTTGTATCAGATTCTGCTGAGAAATTACCTGGCTTATAGAAAAATTAAACAATTTCCGGAAATATCTACCTACCCAAAATTGGAACACTATTTTTAATAACAAAAATATTTAAAAATTTTGATATATCACTGTAGCATATTTTAATTTTGCACATACCTATAGTAGACATAATTTCGCCATTAAAGTTTTGTAAAAGGCGGAGTAATGTATTGTATACCTAGAAAAATGTTTCTTCCAAGATGTATCAGATATGGCAGTTATACCTACCCCGATGTCTAATTGAAATTTATAATAAACATTATTAATTTCTATATCAACCAGGAATGGATTATTAACAGGACTATTAATTTGTATTATTTCAGTTATTATAAAAATATCTTGACTTTCTATAAAATTTTGAACATTTTCTATTTTTGGAATTTTAACCTATTTTATTATCCTTCTTCCTTGGACACACGTGTGCTAGATGCCCTTTCACTTTGCATAGGTTACACACATAATCACGGAACCGACACTTTTTTGTAGGGTGGTTATTTCGCCCACAACTAGCACATTTTTCACTTGTCTTCTGTGCAGATGATGTAGGTTTCTGACGTTGATCCCTGGAAGTGACGCGTGCGGAACTCGTGCGTGTGTGATGCACTGCTGCCTGCATCTTTACCAAGGCGTCGTACACAAGTTTCGCTGGCCGCTATTTCTGCAACTGCTACTTCTATGACGTCGGCAAACTTGCACATGATTTTTTCCTTAATCAATTTGGCCTAGATTAGTCCCTCGTCGAAACCAATAATAAATCGGTCACGTAACGTCATATCAATTACCTCCTGCTGGAACTCACAATTTAATGCTAGACCTCTTAGCCTTGCGACCCACTGATTTGCACTTTCATGGGAGTTTTTCTGAACTGCGAAAAACTTTACGCGTGCTACCAATGGGGATTCAGCAACCTAAAATATATGTTAAATAACTCTCTGAGTTCGTTATAAGATTTGGCTTCTGCAATACTGGGAAGCCATAAGTTGTACATTAACTTATATGCTTCTTCATCTAGGGAGTTCAGTAGGGAGTTCAGGCTCCTTTTTGCCATTATCCTGAATAGCATTTACTAGGAAATAATTGTCCAATCTCCGTCTATAAAACTACCCAGTCACTATTTTGAGCGTTAATTTCCCGCCCTTGTCTATAATATGATGGATTCTCTGCCATTTTTTATTTCACTGTCCGGAGCTATTGCTAAACTGCACTGTACTTCTTATGTTTTCATCCTCGTCGCCACTGTGAGGTATCCACTTTGAGGTATGAGCTGAATAATATAGAAACTGAAATTTTAAACTTAACCTTTTAGATGTATACATCTTTAAGATTTTTTTTTTATTAAATCTTTTAGATGTATACATATATACGATCAAGTTAATAACGAACTACCATTGTCTGTTCATACACGTTGTGTACAAATAGCTACTTAAAAAACTTGGTAAAAACAATATAAAAAGGCTATCGCTTCAATGCGAATTTTTAATAATCACATTGACAGATAAATTAAATAATACTTAAAACTATTTCATTTATAATACATAACAGGAATGATTGTAAATTGTAAAATTTTGCATTTTGAGGTTGACAATAAATGTTATACATGAGGCATGTTTGAAATTATATGAATAACATCAGTATAATAGTTAAAAACTGTTATAAAACTGATCGCCATAACTGTTTAATAGCCCGATCTATTAAGCTATTGATAACACTTCTTTTGCAATTGTTTACTGTTTGAGATTCAGAATTTAAGTATCTTTTGGACCAAATATCTTTCGTTTACCAGTTTGTGTTAATGATGCCCTCTTTATTGTATATTTTTGTAATATCTAAGTTATTATCTTTTTCGTTTTCAACGTGAATTGAAAACGTGCTATTAAACTTTCTCACCATAAAATACCGACCAAACATCTTAAAGAAAATAGAAAATGTTCTAGTAAATGAATTTGCACAAAATATTGAAATTTACAAGGGTATAATTTCGTCAAACTGAGACGATGTTATTTTAACAATAGTAACACAAAGGTCCTCTTAGTGATCCTCTATAAACTGCCACAGGAACATCCTGTTAGTTGATTGTACAGTCAAATAACTGACTGTACCGATGGAGCACTTGCTACTTGGTCTCCTGTACAGAATATCATTATACCTAAATGCCAAGAAGGGTTGAGAATATCTAGAGGCTATTCCATAGATAATGTTTTTACACCCAGCTCAGTCACGGCCATGTGTACCGCTTTGCGGTGTGAAATGTGTTGGGATATCTGAGGATTTCAATGGCGCATTTGGCTACGTTGATCTATCTCGTGCAAAAAATGTATATTATATTTAACATTATCCCTATGGTACTTGAGTCCGGGTTGGATTTAACGTCTCGTTTGTCCAACAAATAGAGGTTTATAGGTAACTTTTGTTACTAACCTGATTAATGAACATAACAAATGGTTATATTTATTTTATGGTTAGTTTATTTTAGATATAATTACTGTGTGGAAATAAATTGCATAAAGACTCTTTCAGATGCTATTTGATGGAATTTGAAATTGAGCAGCATCTAATAATTTTCACCTTTGAAGGGGGTCGGATTGATTGAGATAGAAAATTAAAATATAGGCTTCCTACTGATATACACTTCTTGGGACCTCGTTAAAGTGATTGTAAAGGCACCACATCCCAAATAACCAATTAACAGCAAGTGCGGGAATCTTGAGGTTAGGTTATCAAAGCTAAGGAGCGATAAATAAAGGGGCATTCATCTTCGCTCCGTGATTAAAACCTCGCTTTCAGCGTAAAAAAATAATCCCTCCAAAATCAAGGCGAATAATAATGTGGAAGACATTTGTTTCAATTTGAGCTATATTTGTTAGGGCCATCCTATAATTATGCAAGTTTTATTACTCTAGATATCTGCACTCTGTGAACCCTAAACTGCCAAGGGTTGAACATAAACGGCCTGAAGAGAATAACTAAGCGGTTTTATTTGCCGAACTTTTCCACCAAGCCTTCATTTCTCATAACGATTTGGCACGTTTGGTAGCTTTATTGGCTAGGGGACTAGGGGAGATCGGAGCTTATAAAAGCATCATAAACAGATGTATTCACAACATAACAAAGAGTATATATTATCCATTCCACGATTGTTTGAACTTTCATTATGTATGTCTGAATCAATCACATATATATGATATTTACTATCCGTGACGGTTTTTAAACATTATTTCCATATACGTACGTGCTAGTTCGAATAGGACAATCTACGATACATGATATGATGTATATTTCGACTAGCAAGCTCACTGCGCAATGAACAATTGTCATCACTTCAAGTAGCAGCTAGTTTTTATGAGGGTTTCATAAAGGTTGCGAGTTTATATTAAAGGATTATAAGGTTACAAATTGGTTACGAAGTTGTATAGTGGATATGTAAAATTACTAAAAGGTCCAAGAGCTTTATGGTTTATAAAGCGGTCACAGAAACCGCTTAACCGTATGTTTCCACCACCAACTTAAATAACTTATTGTATCGGTTGTTGTAGGTTATATAAAGAGATTTTATAATAGTTCCAGTAACCAATTAATAAATCTAGTAGTGTTCGATTCCCATACTTTTGTTTGCTGCGATAAATATAAAACTTGCTGCTCCCACAAAGATTGCAGTTCCCTTTATAAAATCTGGAGAGTATTTGTGTTCAAGAATACTGCAAAAAAACTTCAATGTATCGTTGTACATTTTGTAGCCGCATTTGCTATTTCAACACCATTGGTAACGTTCACAGAAGTGTTCAGTTCCCATACATAATTTCTTAGATGTACAAATACAAATTATGCGATCCAGAAAGAATTGCAACCTATATTAACCTATACCTTTATAAACAAAAATTGTTCATAGGCATTATAACGCAAGTTAACCTTAAACAGCACAAAATATTGCGCGAAATTATACCAACACCTATTTCCTTTTGTGCTTTTGCGTTTAAGTTTATGTGTACCTAGGCACTAAAGTTTCTCTCAATCCCTCGTATGGTATATTTGCCACATTCATCCACATTTATGATTAAAAAGTCGTATATTTCGACTCCTTGTCACACAATGCACTATTATGCAATATAATTATTTACCTGACTAAAGCCTGACTAATTACCTGACTAAGTCTTGCAATGATGTTATCTCATGTTTTTTACTTTAGTTTCGCTTAATAAACAATGCTTGTATCTATGTATATAGCAACGTGTAATAATGTAGATACGTCGTGACATATATACATTTATTATAGATGTTCCATTAAACTTTATTACAAGGAAAGACAAATTTAACTAAGTCATGTAATTAGTTTAGAATTTAGAAATTTCATTATCCTCGACGGTTTGGTGTCTAGCTAAAATTGGAAACTTCCTATGGTTACTGATAAATAATACAAATTGTTTGACATGTAATTTCTGTAACGGAAAATTACGTGGCGCTAATGCAGCGGTTTTCTCTATTGGAGTCAATTTAATTATAAGATTATTCATTATCAGAACTATACAAATCTGGCGTTACATTTAAATAACCCTTTTCTATACTAAATTGTAGTGATTTTATTTTTATAATAAATATATATTGGGAAAATCTTACAGTCCTGATATAAAGCTCAAATATACAGGGTTTTCAAACTTCGCACTATTGCTAACTTCGTTATTTTTCAAGCTTCAAATAGGCCAACTAGTAGTATTTTTCCCACTGAGTATGATGGTGGAAACAGAAAAAAAAATCGAATATCACGTTTGCGAGTTATATCAAAAAGTTCTATTTTTTATGCAACATTCTCAGTCGATAGGAAATTGAATTCTGTTGTCCTATGCATTTTATCCTACACTCAAAAATGACAAAGCAATTGATGTTTCTTTATAATTTTATCATCGAGAAATATCCATGATGTGAAATAGTATCGTTTATTTTAAATTATTCTATAAACTTTAAAAAAATCAAATTAGATGCTAAAAAAATCACCCTCTTGCTCCAAGCATTTTTGGACCCACTTGAAAACGCTCCTAGTTGCCCTGGCAATGAATCTACCATTACTGATAGCATGAACGATGCTTTGCTGGAAATCATATCACCTTTTATACACCACACTATTCAAATATGCCCGAAAGAAAAATGAATGGGCATTGTGTCTGATGATCGAAGAGGCATACGGATAGGGTCGTTAGTTCATAAATATCTGCCTTCAAAATAGTCTTGTAATAGGATATCAATCTAGCGAATATTATGGGGAGGAGCTCCATCTTATTGAAAGAAGATATGTTGTCTATCCAATAAATTCAGGTCATTCAAGAAGTCTCCAAGTGTGTCGGGTTAACATTTCAGCGTACCGCTCACCTTGTTAATGAACCTTGATAAAATACAGGGCCTACAATTCTTGAGCTGATCAAATCAGACCAAACAATAATACTAAAGTGTCTCTGCGGGTTACAATGACGGGAGAGTATCGGATTTTCTCGACTCCAATAGTGGCTGTTTTCCTGTTAAATCTGCCCCTATTAGAGAAATTTGATTCATCACTCCAAAAAAGAAAGCGCCGAGAATGCCATTTTATTAATGAACCACCGACAAAACTGGATGCGTCTTTCTTGATCTCCTGGTATCTGCGTAGTTCTGTACCTGTACGGCACAAACTTATACTTTTTCAGAATATTATGAATACTTGGCTCCCAAAGATAGTCCACTTACTTGCACTGAATCGTTAATTGAATATTATGATCAGCTTCGAAGTAAGCTAAGACGTCAATTTCAGTAGATTCACTTACTATGAATTGTTTCTTGGTTCTAGTTTTCTTAAACACTTTTTTATACAATCTTAATTTACGATACAAAAGCAACGTACCCTCGATCTGGAAAGTTATGCATAGGATACAAAAACATTATAACGTTCATGTGCTCAGTGGCTATTTTTTTGACAAACGATATAACATTCCATCATATATCACATTTTTTCTGAATGCGGGAAAATCATTTTTTCCTCAAAAAACACAACCTGTAAACTGTATACTAGCGACATTTTAATCTTGATGGCATTTATAAAACAAACCAATGTTGTTTATGGAATAACACCCTTCATGATGAAATTAAAAAGAAACATCAATTGCGTTGTCATTTTTCACTTTAGGGTAAAATGTCATAGGAAAATTTTAGTACAATTTTCAACCTTTCAACCTTTCATGACGTCTTCATTAATACAATCTGGTGCAGTTGAAAGAAGAGTGAGTGTCTGAGTCAGCTCAGGTAACACTGTCCACCCTGCCCATGCTGACCTTTTTCCACGTCCGGCAAAGCAGGAGACCGTGTCGCAGCCCGTCAAAGCATGAAACATCGGTAGTGCCTGAACTTTTTCAGGACCCAGAGCCCGAGTACCCTTATGGATTGCCAAGAAGCGGAACGTCTTTCCCGAGCTGAAGGGCATCCACACTTCAGTTTCCTCATTCAAGGTGCGTTCCGGAGCCACTGCCAGTACAACAACATCAGTGTCAACTGTGGCCATTTTGGAAAATCGGCCGCCAGGGGGCAGTTGGCCGATGGCTTCACATCCAATTTTTTTCATATTACATCGGTCTGCCTCTATGCCAAATTTGGTGTTTTTATGAAAAAGTGCACAATATGTTGAAATATCCTAGCTAAACTGCCGCAGTATAGTTTGCTTATTTAACTGACTTTGTAGCTCCAATAATAAGTTAGCAATAGTGCCGACATAAGTTTGAAAACTCTGTATTAAAAGTAATTTCAAATTAAATGTAGATTAGAATAGATATAAGATAATAAAATATAAGATATATCATGTAATACAATATTCGTTAACTTAAAAAGAGACAGTACCAAATGTATGTAGTTTACTGGAATAACAGGTGACAAAGTGGTTAACGTTTCAAATTAGCAACCGCAAAATTATATTAAATGATCGAAATAATCAGTGAAATTTCAAAATAAAGTTATTTCAGATAACTTAAAATTAATAGCAATAATCGCAATTAATGGCAGCATAATTAATAGATATAAGAATTAAACTAGTTAATTTTAAATATAATAAATAAAAATGTAGAGCTTCGAGATTATAATTGATAGCCAATCAGAGACAAGTTTTTAAATTAAATATTTGATTAAAGCAAATAAATCAAAACCATTTTTAATTTAAGGTGTGTGTATAGGATAAATATAAGATGTTATGAAATATCATAACATTCTTTCTCCAATATCCTTCTTCTATAATAATAGAAGAAGGATATTATCAAATTAAAAAACTCACATAATATGGTAAACTGTCATTGGTTAAAAATTCTTAATACCGTGTGACAAAATATAACGGAAATAATTTACTCGCCTTAGATACAGAACACAAAGCCAAAGTTAGTTGTTTTAAAATTATCAAGGGGAAAGCACAGTATTTTCAAACTTAGTTGTAAACAATACACAAAACTCTTTAAATTATATAATTTGATTGGTGATAGATCGGCCAAGGAGGCTTTTTATATATTTAATTCTTAGATGTCCAGTGTTTTAAAAATCTAATAAAGTGCACTTTAAATAATATTCTGATTCAAAACTGATACATCTTATATTAATATAGTGTTTTCGTTTGATATACAAACTAGAGCAAAAAAAATGTGCGGCATTTTACAAAGAAAACCCGTACCAATTACTACATAAGCGGTAAATCACATCACTCTGCAATTAATACAAAAGGATATTTAGTGTAAAATTATACACCGCCACAATTATTACTTGCGAATAGAACTAGGGTCTCCAGTCCGCGGCTTACCTATCGGTCGCTATCGTTCTTCAACTTATATAAATCCCATTTCTCGCTTACTTAGAAGACACCTGCATGAAAAAGCCGGCGATTTACTGGCTTGTGGAGCTTGTGCTCAGTGGAGTATCATCATGCGCAACCAAGGTGAAGTGACTTCAAAAGATGTCTTATTATGTCATATTCATATATGTGAAAAACTTTAAGCCAAGAAATTATTTAGTTTTGAATGTTTAAAATATATTGAAAAAATTTTGCATGCTGCGTGTACAACTTAGTGTATACAACTTAATTTAGCCAATAACAATTTGAAAGAAAAAAAGAAATTAAATTGCTATTGCCCAACAAGGACCACGGGGAGGTAAGAGCGCCCCTTGCCAGGATAGAACGTGGTTAAGTTACTTATTATTAGTATAGGTAAGACTGTTAGTAAAATTTATAACAAACTAACTCACCAATTTGCCGGATATGTTATTATTTGCACATATAGTTACACTAACATTGGTATTTTTCACTGTCACTTATTAGTAGCACTCTTCACAAAATCTCACATCAGAAATTCATATCACTATTCACTAACTGAAAATCACTTTCGCTACTGTCTTCATTTACATTTATTATGACTGGTTTAACGGGAGTATCCATCATAATATCGAGATACCACATTTCTGATTCCACCTTCTTCACATGGTCTATACATTTTATCCAGTTGGCCGCACTTACTTCTTTGATTTCACCACTGGGAAGTTTTTTCACATCAGCTAACTTAAATGTTGTATTTTCTCTAGCAACTTCCCCTTTTATTTGCGCCCAAATAAGCTCAATTGGGTTCAGTTCGCAGTGATATGGAGGCAATCGAATTACCTCCATTCCTCTTGCTTTGGCCATTTCATCCACTACATACTTCTTGAAAGCTGGAAAATGCCAGTGTCAACAATTCAGTTTTAAGTAGTGAATCATCGTGTTCAATGTTTCTCTCTTCCAGCCAGTCTTAGTTTGCTCTTTCCGCTACGCAGCTGTGGGCAGCTATTCTGTTCTACGAGAATGATAAGAAGCATCATCCATTACTATAACAGATCCGGGTTGTAATATGTCCAGAATTCCTTTGAACCAATCCTCGAAAACGGTGGAAATCATGGCTTCATAGTAATCGCCTGTTTTCTTGGATTAGAAGGTTCAAAGACCGTCATCCATAAAGCCACATTCACTTTTTGACATATTATAAATTGAGTTAACATTATTGTTTTTATTTTATATCCTATATTAGGATAATTGTGCGCACCACTGAGAACGGCATTCTATTAGTTTGCACATGAAACGGAAGCACTATAGGTCAAGTGGAAGAATGCAAGAAATAAGGAACAAATAAAGTAATTAGTATCCAGAGTAAACAACGAACCACATCATTGTAGCAGTCGGAGGTGGAAGCAGCAGCTTAGAATCATCATCGACTGCGACTCCATCGCACCGCGATATACTCAAAAATCGAATGAGTGCTTCATACGTAAGTGAAACCATATATAAAGATATAAATAAGTTAATATTATAAACAATTTTTGAACTTTCAGTTAGCTTAAGATATATTTGTGAATACAAATTTATATTTATGTATTAGCATTATATTATTATTAGCAAGTTATCTCAGGCCAATTTATAATCTTGATTATGAATTTAAAATCATAAATATATGATTATTGTAACAGACTTTGAATAAATATGCAAATCAACAATTTTAAACCATCCCTCTTATAATTAAACAAATATAAAAGCCATCAGTTTAAAAAAAATTAAATTTCAAATCATTCAGAAAGAATAACATTTTATATACAAATAAAATAATTTCAAAATAAATATAAACAAATATACATATAATTGATATATAAAACTATCTAAATAAATATTTCAATATACACACTCGATTCCTCTCTGACGCGCACTCATATATAGTTATATCTGAAATCCTATCCTTATATATCTTATATCCTAGATTTCAGTTATTCGTGTGGCGTGCCGGCGTGCAAACAAGAATGCCTGCCCACAAAAAGTGGTTAATCTATTTTCAGCAATGTATTTCCCCTGAAGTTTTTTCTGAATTGCTAAAAATGTGTGAAGTTTTCTTTGCTTGTCATAAGATTGGAGTATTCTTACACTTGAGTCTGTATAATAATGAGCATATTCCATATTTAGTTGTCTGTCCATTCCTGTCTATTATTTTTCTAAGCTACTTATTATGTGGAATGAAAACAGCTCATAGGTGCTCATAAGCAAAAACAATGTTTATTACCAGACACAAATTATGGTGAATGCAAATAAAAATATGAACTAATCTTGCAAATGCTACAAGAATGTCAAAGTAATCCCCTATTATAGATGCAGAATTTAAAAAAATGTGGTGTTTTATTTTTTTCTTTTTACCAAAAGAAACAATATTTGTATAGAAATATATGTACATTAAAGGAAGTTGTATTACAATAACAACTTAAATATTGCTAAAAAAGAGTACAAAAATCACAGTACCTACTCTTAAAATTCACTAGGAACATAAAACTAACAAATTTCTGTTTCACAAAAAAAATTGTCTTGAAAATAACACTAATTTGAAGTTACAAACTAATAAAAAATAAATGTCTTAGACTTACAACCTAAGTTTTCAATGAAAACTAGAAAATCAAAAACAAATAATTCTTTGGCTTTAGTCAAAATAATGAATATAGAAGAACTTCTGATTCTGCTACGTTTCTTATCTTCATTTTTGCCTCTATAATTTTTAAATTTCAATAGGCAAATTACACACTTAACAATATGGCCACCGGTTTTTACCGGCCACCGGGGGTAATGAGAGTATTCAATTTTTATTTAAATTTTGTTTTTGGGGCGCTAAGGCGTCTTTAATCGATAGGGGCGGAGGGGGGATATAGCGTCCCCGCCTGGGCACGCCACTGCTTATAATATATTATACAGGGGATGGGGTGTGAAGTATACCTTCCAGACATTAATAGATGACAAAACAATGAATTTTTCATAGTTCAAGGTATATATAATATAAATATATCATGGGGTCAAAGGGGTGGCGGCGTTGATTGTATTGGTGGAGATTTTTATAATTGTGCATTTCATTGAGGATATAAATATGATAATGTCTATAATAAATACTTAGTTATTTTGTTCAAAACCACTCTCGAAACCGTCTTTTATGTTTGCTTAAGTCAACTTATAAATGTCCTAAACCCTTTAATTGTATTTCTAAGATACTGCCTCTAAACGACAATGGCTGCCGGACGTATTAATTCAAGAGCAATCTATCTCAAAGGAGAAAGTAGAATGAGCTGTTTTTGCTCGATGTGTTCTTAAGTATAACTAACATTTCGTGTGCGATGTCATCAAGTGACAAATGCTGACAGTGATAGATAGACCAAGGAGCTGCTGAACATTGTAAGGGTCATGTCGGTACAGTGGAAAGATATTTAAGATATAGCCCATTTACATTGTAATATGTCACTGTTAACGAATTACAATTTAAACTTTTGAAATTAAATGTAGCAAACTTTACTGCTCAAATAGTTGAACAATTAAATTAATTCTTGGGTTACGCAACTGGGCTTTGTCAGATTTAGACGTATAAACGTTTCGTTTAGAAATTCATAACAATATAATATATATGATTCCGCCCTTCCTCCTTCCTTCCGCTCTTATTTCTTCTATAAGCTTGTCTTACAAATTGTGGTTTATACGTGTCCAATGTTCTCAACTAACCATCGTGCCAGATGATTAACATCTCCATTTGAACATCGTGTAACACCATCAAAGGAAGACGCCGAGCATGACGAAAATTACTAGTCGGAGGTTCTACACGAAATGAAACTGGAAGCGCTATTGGTTCAAGCCTCCGACCAAGAAAAAGATAAACTGGCATGTTGGCCATATATATATATATACATATACATATATATATATATATATATATATATATATATATATATATATATATATATATATATATATATATATATATATATATATATATATATATATATATATATATATATATATATATATATATATATATATATATATATATATATATATATATATATATATATATATATATATATATATATATATATATATATATATATATATATATATATATATATATATATATATATATATATATATATATATATATAAATATATATATATATATATATATATATATATATATATATATATATATATATATATATATATATATATATATATATATATATACAGGGTGAGTCAGTTTTTTGTAGAC
>CAXKVY010012870.1:0-20324 GCA_964058915.1 Tetropium fuscum
CGAAGTTCAATCTGGTGAAAAACTTCTGGACGGGCCTCTATGGAAGCGCTCATTCACTCCGTCGAGACACTTCACTCTTGGTGCATTCTTAGAGATTCTGTGGAAGGCCTGGACAGGACCAAATATTGCACCAGCCGATATTGCCAGAAGAAGCTCGTAGAGTCCCTATGGGACTGAAACTTCTCTACTCCAGGCCAAGATATGATTAACGTCTATTGGTGGAAGAAAGTAGCCTCTATCCACCGCCAGTTGGGTCGAGTTATTTACTTGTAGATAAATGTGGAGCAGCCAATTCCGTAATGGTTCTTTGAGGGGCAAACTGAGCTACGTCCTAAAAACGGAGATTTGTCACAGCCCAGCAGGCCAATAATATGCCTAACCGCACGTTTCGTGATGTTTACTCAAATATTGTACATGCAAGGTACTCCAAGCAGAAGAGCGGGTATATCAACGGATATGTTAGCAACTAGGGTTAAAGCCCACGAGGGGAGTCGCTAGCTGCAAGTAAAATATGCTGATGGACAGGTATATGATCCATAACTCCATGCAGTACAAGCGAAACCTCTCTATGATGTAAATCTACGACCGCAAGGCAGTCGATACAACATGAAATGAGCTCGTTCAAATGTCTTGGGGTAGAAGATCCAATAGTGAGGTGCATCGAGCAACTGATGCCGCTCTGGAAGACTCGGCTTACCGCAACATCCGGTAATACTAAAATCCGAACAGAGCCGGGAAAGTCCAGAAGGGGTATTTTTCAGGGGAATTCCCTTGGTCCCTTGTGTTTGCATCTTACTACTGCCATTATTCGTTGCACTTCGAAATACACGCGGATGTAACTGCGACAAGCCTGGTACATACTTTAAATGTACACTAGACTTGAAGGAGCGTATATCACGTATACAAAAGAAAAATTATATCCCCTGAAACCACAGTTGAATATGCATACATTGCACCAGCTAAGTACATATATATAACATATATTATATACAATATCTATTGCAGGTGTTCCCTAACTAATTACTTTACCAAGTTTTAGAATACACCAGAAGTTGAAAATCACCACTATACTCGTATATAGACTAGAATTATATAAGTATTTGTCTTCTGTGAATATGTCTAAATATTAAACAAACAACCTTGCCTCAGCTTAGGTCCTTGAGATTTAAAATAATACTTAATTGCTTATGTTGGTTTTTTCGTTTTCATGAATAATTAAGGTCAGCTATCATATTGTAAGAGGCAAAACTGGAAGATTTTTTTTCTAATCTTAACTAATCTATCTTTATCTATTGTTTTAGTTGCCCAGGACAAAAATCAGTTTATCCTGCCGGTATGGAGGCAAATCTTATGGAGCATCCTTTACGCCGGAATGGTAATCGTAGCGACAGGGGGAAATTTAATTGTTATTTGGATAGTCCTGGCACATAAAAGAATGAGAACAGTCACCAATTATTTTTTATGTAAGTATAGATGCATTTTTATATGGAACCAGACATGAAATTTATGTAATTTATATACACCATGATAAACGATGATATTATAAGAAATTTATCTAAAATGGATCCATTATTATATTAGGTATGCTAAGACGGTGTCAAGCTGTAATTATTGCTGCTAGAGGAAATACAGATTATAGAAACATTTTTTGTTTACATTCATTGATATGTTCAATTCAAGAATTTCAATTAAATTCGTGCACTTTTTAACTTTTGTTTGATTATTTTATAAACGTCAAAACATATTATACTGAAATTAAGATGAATTCATAGCTGATTAATCAGTCATCATAACGGCATGTCACATTTAAAAACCAATTCAAATTGATATATACGATATATATAATTTCATTACAAATTTCTTGCAAAATACCATTTTTTTTTGTAGAACCATAGCTTCTCTACATTTTGTTTTTTAGTTTTTAGTTCATGTATTTAGATTTATGGGTTCATTTTTTAGAGCAAAATGAACTTGTCACAAACAGTTTAGCACTTTAAGAAAAGTTATTTTTTGATGAGGATGCTTTGTTCGTTATTGCGCCAATGTCAGTTTGACAGTGATTTTTTTGTGCAAGACCTGCTGTAGGCCTACCATGGTTTTAAGTGCAATTGCGCAATTGTGAAAATTGCGAAAAAGCTGTTGCTCTTGTTGAAGATGGTCATAATTATGAATATGATCCTCCTAAAGAATCCTTCATGTATATCGATCTACCATCAAAAGAGTAGTCGAACGTTTTAGACAAACTGGCAGAAATAAGCTTAGGCCAGGTAATGGCAGAAAACAAAAAACTACTGCTATTGATGACAGATTTCTTCATGTACAAAGTTTGCGGGACCGTCACTTAACGTCAGTAAAGTCAAGAAACAACTCCAAGAGGTCCGTGGTATAAATGTTAGTGTGCGGACAGTTCGCAAACGACGCGACGACTGGTTTGAAAGCTTGCAGACCAGCAACTGGACCCAAATTTCTTCCGCGTCACCGCATAGCTAGACTGCAATTTGCCAATAAACATTTACTTTGAAACTTACGGCAATGGCAAAAGTTTTTTTCGAATCTAAAATCCAGATTCTGCTTACATTCTCCAGATGGATGGAAAAGAGTATGGAGGAGGAACGGAGAAAGATTTGAAGAGTGTACGTTCAGTCCCCGTTTGAGTTATGGAGGAGGTTTGGTACTGGTGTGGGCAGAAATAACCCGAGAGGCCTGAACTGAGTTCGTGGTCATCGATGGATCGTTGACGGTGCACCCCGACATATTGAGAAGATATTTAACAATTACGTTGTACCTTTGGTGGATTTATCGACGATCATTTTATCCTAATGCACGATAATGCGCCGCCGCATACAGCAGTATGTGTCACACGATACCTAGCAGAAGCTGGTATTAACAAAATAAAGTGGCCAGCATGTTCGCCTGATCTCAACCCCATAGAGCATGTGTGGGACATGCTTGGTAAGCGAGTTAAATTACATGAAGTAGCTCCGGCTACGGTAAATAAGCTTCGTTTAGCCCTTCAGGAGAAATGGCAAAATAACCCTCAAGGTGATATTCGTAACCTTATTGACAGTATGAACCGACGCGACGTATGCATGTAGTTTTAAGAGTTAGAGGTGGAAATACAAAATATTAACCTATTGTTTATTACACTTACTTATTGTATTAACCTATTTGATTGTAAAAGGTATGTTTCTTCAGGTTAGTTAAGTTACAGTTGAACTGGATTGTTTTGAGGTTTGATTTTGAAATTTGTATTTTTTATGTTGCAGTAATTGCTTATTAAAACTAAACAATATATTGTTGTATTTTTATTTCATTTTCATGAAGGAAATGCATGGTTCCCCACAAAAATGTATTTGTGTGGTATTTTGCAAGAACTTGGTTATGAAATTATTATATGAAATTATTTATTAAAAACTGTTGGTGACAAATTGATTTTGCTCTGAAAAATTAATTAATACACATAAAGACATAAACTAAAAAACAAAATGTATAAAAGGCACGGTTCTTCACAAAAATTGGTATTTTGCAAGAAATTGGTAATGAAATTATTCCAGAGGGTGTTATAAAATTAGGGTTGTACAACAACATTTTAATTAACACTGTATAATGACTGAAACGCAAGCATATAACAAAATACTGAACATGCAAGTTGAAATTGATCATTTTATTTACAGTTTGCTAAAAAAATTATGAAAATTGAACTTAAAATAAAAAAGTTATAAGACATTGAATTTTACCAAATATTAACTTGTTGCGTTTTGCCCCTGAGTGTATTATTAGAATAGATCATGTCAATTGAAAAATAGAATGAAAGCAAATTTAAAATGAGAGTTTTTTCCTATAAATGTTTGATGTGCAGAATTGATTCGATATATGCATAATATTTTATGAATTTCTAATACTAACCGGAGAATAAGCTTTTTAACTTTTGCCTCATTAAATATATGCCAGCACATATTTATTATATTTCACGTTATATTATTAGTTGTAATATATAAGGAAGTTGAGCTTCAACGATACTTTTTATAAAATAAACACAATTTCCGGCATAAGTTACATAATTACTACGTATATTATTTGCCGTAGTATTTCAAAATGATTCGAACATATTAGGCATCCAAATTAATGAACGATTACTTATAATAGCTAAGCAGATATTTGTTAAATAATTTCTTCCTTGTTAACTTACCTCAATTTCACTTACAAATACAAAACAAGCCGGATATTAGTTGATGAAATAAAATACACTCTGAAGTATGACAAGCAAATTCAGGTATTCAGAAATATGTTTACCATACTAACTTCTCATATTAATTAAATAAGATGAGGCTTAAAGCTTTATAACTACTGCTGTATATTTTGATTAAATTCCTAACAAGTTGGAACATTAATATAAACTGATGGGTTAGATCTCTGCCACCCGCAGCTGAAAGCTTCCTGCTTTGATCGCGGTAACAGTTCTTGGTTGGCAACTACAAGGGAATCCGACTCTTCAACATCGACTTCACGGATAGGTCTAAATTATTAAATTTGATTCAATGGCCCAAAGTCTTGTATTTATTGCAGCTTTTTAAGGCATGATATATTAAGACATATCTGCTATTTTTTTCGCAGTCTCCAAATACGGACATCCAAATACTAAAAATAAAATTCTAAATTCTAAATTATAAAATTCGCAATTAACTTCGGCAACTCACTCTTCATATTCATCATGTATATATTTAATTACCAGTTGTGAAATATACACTATAAACAAGACGATTACGGAATGCTACCTAGATATGGAACATCATTCACTAATCAGGATGCACATGTTATTTTATTTTAACTATACAGGCGCGCCAATATCCTTAGCTATATATGTGACCTCGATAAGAGGGGGCCGAGCGGTACCATCGCTCTTTACCTCTAATATCTATGTAGGCCGAGACCGCCTCGTAAGGGGTAAGCCGCGCGTTTCACGTGACCCTCCCCACAAATGTGATCAGTGTCACGCGAAGTTACGCAGCCTCCCCCGGTCCTGGGTGATGGGCCCCACCGGCAGAGCCTTGCTTCTGGCGCTCTTGACTTTCTTCGCCGGTATGTATTACCCCCGGGGGTGTCATGTCGGGTGTTTGAGGAGTCCTTCCTGCCTCTCGTCGGGCTTACTAGAGCCCGGCTGCGCGGCATTCAGGTTGATATGGAGGATGAGCATTGTAGCTCAGGATGACGGAGCTAGAGAGCTGATCAGCGATCAGCTCGCTGGCTCAGTCAGGTAAAGTAAGGATGTGTGGTTTGGCAAGGCAGTCGGCCTCGCCATCCACTGGATTGGGCTGTTTTAGTGTCTTCTCGATCCGTTTTCTTTGGTCCTGTTCTTTTCTTCGGTGTCGTCTGCTTCTTCTAGCATCAGTCGTGCTGAAACATAAGATTGTGATTATATACTCACCCGTTGTCCAGGATTTGCGTCTTTGGCCGTTTGTGAGGTCCTGCTTCCTCTGGATCGTAGTCCGTGGCCAGCCGGATTAGCGGATTCCCGTGGTCCTCTGCGGTGACGTAGAGCTTCTTGGCGTGGTCCTCGATCATCTCGGTGGCCGTCTTGTATTTCAGGTCCCTTCGGATGACCTCGTTGGTCACATACCAAGGGGCACCTACTGCAGTCCGAAGCGCTATGTTTTCCACTGCTTGGATCCTCTTGAGGTGCGTCTTCGCTGCGTATCCCCATGCGGTCGATGCGTAGGTCAGCTGGGGGCGTAAGACGGTCTTGATGAGGGTTGTCTTGTTCTTCAGGCTCAGTCTCTTGTCACCGGCTAACATTGGGTACAGCAGGGCTCGGGTGAACTTTGCCTTTTTCGTAGTGGCATCTATATGGTCCTTCCATGTCAGGGCTCGATCCAGGGTCACGCCAAGGTACTTGACGTTGTTCTCCCACTGGATGTTGACGTCGTTCATGGTGACGTGTCCTGTTGGCCTCTGCTTGCGAACCCTCCGGAACAGCACTGCTTGGCTCTTCTCCGCGTTGATTTCCACCTTCCATCGGTTGCACCAGTCCTCGAGAAGCGACGCGGCTTCCTGCAGGTAGCGGGTGGCATGCCTCGCTTACGAGGATCTGGCGAGGATGGCGGTGTCGTCTGCGTAAAGAGCCATGGTGGTGTTGTTCGTCCTCGGCATGTCCGCGGTGTATAGGTTGAATAGATGTGGGGAGAGAACGGTCCCCTGGGGCACTCCTGCTTCTAGGCGTCTGTCAGTTGACAGCTCTCCTTCTACTTTGGCTCGGATGGTCCGGCCTCGTAGGTAGGATTGGATCAGCTTGAGGAGGGATACCGGAAAACCGGCGTCCATCATCTTGATAATCAATCCGTCGTGCCATACTCTGTCGAAGGCTTTGGCGATGTCCAGGAAGATTGCCCCTGTGACCTCTCTTTGGTTGAATCCCTCGGTGACGTACTCCGCTAGCCGCAGTACTTGCAGCTCCGTGGAATGTCCTCTTCTGAAAGCGAATTGCTCGTCTGGGATGGCTTCTAGCTCTTCTGTTTTCTCCTTAATCCTGTCCAAGATGACCTTTTCGACTTTTGCTCATCGTTGGCAGTAGGCTGATCTGCCTGTAATTTTGGGGGAAGAGGTGGTCCTTCCCGGGCTTGGGGATGAAAATCACGTCTGCCTTTTTCCATCTGGAGGGGAAATACCGGAGCCTCAAAATAGCATTTGTGATAGCCACAAGTGTGGCCACTCCTTTGAGAGGGAGCTTCCTGAGAATCCGGTTTCTCGTACTACCTCAAGAACGTACTATCTCAAGAATCGCTATCAGTTTCTGACTGTGTTTAATAATTTAAGATTTAATCATTTTGAGAAATGGCTGAAAAAACTTACTAGAAAAGTACCCAAAAGCTATTCTCCATATAATAAATTTTTTTTTCTTTAAAAAATATTTTTAATGTGGCAAATTATAATGTTGACAAAGATAGTTTAATGTAGACAAATTATTTAGGTCTCCAACCTAAATAATATGTCTTGCTCCGCCACTGAATTGAAACTATGAAAACGTTATAAAGTGCTAACCTTGATAACCGAGGCGCTTTGATATTTACTGAAATTATCATAATACGTAACAACACCGGAAAATATTGTTTTCAGGACGTCCTGCAAGTCTGCAAGCCTCAAGAATTCGCTATCAGTTTCTGACTGTGTTTTTAAGATTTAATAATTTTGAGAAATGGCTGAAAAAACTTACTAGAAGAGTACCGATAAGCTTTTCTCCATATAATACATTTTTTTTCATTCAAAAAATATTTTTAATGTGGCAAATTATAATATTGACAAAGATAGTTTAATGTAGACAAATGATTTAGGTCCCCAACCTAAATAATGTGTCTTGCTCCGCCACTGAATTGAAACTATGAAAACGTTATAAAGTGCTAACCTTGATAAGTTGATAAGTTAAAGTTATTCGAGGGAGCTTTTATATTTACTGAAATTATCATAATAGTAATTTACGTAACAACACCGGAAAATATTGTTTTCAGGACGTCCTGGAAGTCTGCAAGTCCAAAAAAAAAACAATTTCCGGGCATGTAGCGTGCATTCTTTTTTCGGAAACCATGTGGAATAACAAATTAATAAGGTACATTTCCTTGTAATATTAATTTGTAGACCAAAATTAGGAACATTCTAATTCTTGTTTATATTAGACGGACATGTTAAAATAGTTATTTCTTTATGGCCCGCCTTATACATACCGCAGGTTTTCAATCAGTTGTTAGTTTCAGAGAATAGTAATTTCTTTCTTTACCGCCATCTCTATTAATCAACATCTATGATAATTGTAAATTAAGGAATGATTTTATTCTTTTTATTTTAGTAGTTGACATAAAGTAAGGCAGTAAGACCGAATGACCACATTTTTATTAAAAAAAAATTCTCCCGTAAAATTTAACTATAACTTTTAACGAAAAAATAGGAAAATCTTAGTGGACTTAATCCTAGTCCTTAGTGGACCTAGTGGACTTAGTGACGTAATAGAATACTAGGACTTTGGCATCCCTCGCGTTTCCCGGAAATGGGGACAACAATTGGAATTTAGATAAAATACTAAGAACTTTACATGCAGACAGCTGGGTCCCCGCTGCCTCTTCCGAGAGCATAACTCTGAAATTCGGGACGCGAATCTTTTGCAACTCGCTGTAGGCGAACATGGGGAAATTATAAATTTAGGTAAAATAATAGGAATTATAGATTTACCTTAAATACCGGGTCCCCCCATCCGGTTGTATGATGCTGATATAATAAACATGTGAAAATTTTTTCTAGAAACTTATTCTAGAAAGAAGGGAGACGAACGAGTCGAAACCTGTGGACATATGCTAGTGACGTTATAAAATTAGGTACCTAATTGATACCTGGAGGAATTAATATTTATCTTTCAAATATTGACCCTGCTACCCGGACCTGGAGCCCGCCGCTAGGAAAGATCGGGAAAGACGGTAGCCGAATAAGTAGTAACCTGTTTCTGGTGACATTATAGAATATGGAGAGATAATTAAAAGAAAAAAAATTAAAATCTTCACACCTTGTAACCGTAATCTTAAATATTTGTTATGATAAGAAATCCGCGCGATATTATGAGTATGTAACCTCACCTTTATTGGTAAGGAACAATGGGCCTATACTTCTGCTTTCTGTAAATATTATTTTAACATATTTCAATGTAACACGAGACCAAGAACTCCGCGATTATTATAAAGCCCATTATCTTTTCCATATTAAAATTTCTCAATAATTCCAGACAGCAAGTTATAACAAAATAAAACTAGGTCGAGACACTGTGGAAATAAAACCCGTAAATCAAAGTGTTGAACAAGTAAGATCAAATTCAGTAACATAGATATTAAGACGTTGGTATTTCGACAATTACGTATAGTATATATTAGGAAATAATATCGGCTACTTTAATATAGACAGCAAAGTGGTGACAGTAATTAAACAACAGAAAATATTATTGTTAAGATTATCGACAAATTTGCTAACCTATCTACTTTTGAGAGCCATAATATCTATATTGGAACAAGTGGGGCAAATCATTACAGTTAATGATTACAGGTAAATCATTACAGGTAAAAATTACGATATCCTCTAAGTATTGTAATAATATATAGGGGCCGTGGTGCAAATAAGGTGTGATACACTATCGATCGTCTATATCACTAAGATATTACTAAATATTTTTGATCAGGTTTCCTTTAAAAATTAACGCAATATATAAATCATGTAATATCATTTTATAATTTCCAGTAGCCAAAGTAAAAATATTATTAGATGTCATAAATATCGAGAGGGAAAATTTCGAAGTAAAAAATGCCTCAGTCCCGCTTGTAAGTTCAAACTTTTACCAAAAGTTGGAATGAATAAACCTATACGAATTCTCCTAGCTATTTTCAGTGTTATTTTTTAACATGTAATTTGATATAGGTATCTAAACCAAAACTATAGCACGCATTTATTAAACACGTTGGGATATTAGTCAGATAATATTTAATGCCTTTAATAGCGTAAATTTTATCAATGCCTTATTACACATAGGCGTACGGATTAAAATTAGTAGTCAACAAAAAAAATATTATACCTTGAATTGTAACATGAGCACAGGTTCCAATGGCGTCATTGATGCCTTAGCCAGACATTTATTAATAAATAGTATGTTGAACCTTTGCATTAGGTACATCCAAATATGATATCAACTCTAATAGAAATCAGATCATAATTGATGGGAACCAGATCATTAATAAACTAAACTGTAGAATTAAAACACAGTTTTATCAATGTTTTCCTTATTTAATAAGTAAATAATTAAAACACATATAATAAATATAAATATGTCTTGATACTTCATACATATTTTTTAGTAGTTAGACTACTAACGGATTTGGATTTTACAGGGGAATATTTTTTTAAATACAAATGTGGGGTCATTCTGTATTTATACAAGTACTTATTTTATTACTTGAAGATAACTTTTGAGCAGATATTGAAATCATCCAAAATTTTACACCCAATAATAGTAGTAAAAGGCGAATGCGCAAATAATAAAAATACAATCATATTTGTAGTGTTAAAATCTCATACATTTTGTGCCATACTAGTTCATTATTGTGTTTTATTGCTTAGTTACTAACTACGTAATAATGCACATTATGCTCGCGCGTGCCATCAGACGCAAAAAAATAGTTATTTAAATTTTTTTATTTTAACAAATACAGCAGTTCCCGTAGATAAAAGTTTGTACGTATTTAGTAGATGTATACTCGTATGACCTTGGCTTAGTAAGAACACAACCGTAAAAAACGTTTGTCATAATAATAATCTTTTGATTTTTTTTTCAAAGTTCGAAGAATCTTTTGTTACCGTGGGAAAAATCAGAAGACCATAAAACCCATAGTAGCTCTTTGGCATGAAGGGTAGAAGAAAAGAAGATCTCTTCAGTACTTTCTTCTTGTCCCTTTTAAAAATAGGACTGCACAAAATAACTGTGGGTAGATATTTGCTCTGCGCAAAATAAAAATTGGGTATTTTTTAGCATCCTCTTATTTGTAGTTAATTCCTCCGAAATCGTGACAGAAGAAATAAGAATCAAATATTTTGAACTTGGACATTCATATATGAGTGCCGATAGTTTGCATCACCAGGTGGAACTATAAAACACTAAGGTATCATAATAATATGTGATTTTAGAGATTGCAACGATGCTGTGCATGCAGAAAACTCTGTAAAAGTTATAACTCTAGAAATGAGACCAAATAATTTATACGGTTGGATAGACAATACGTCACAATCAAAATCTAACCTAACCACTTTCCTGTTTCTGAAATGCCGTCAGTCTCTTTACCTTACTCTAGGAACTACGATATGGCTAATCCTATGGATCTTTTTTTAAAGTAAAAGCTGAAAAAGAAAGTATCCTTTTACCGCCAGCCACCTAGAAATCGAGCTAGGGGCATAAATAGATTTAAAAAAGCCATAATGAAGAAACTATCTCCTCTGATGCGCAAAGATACAAAATCATTTTGGATTTCGTTGGAGGAAAATCCTCAATCAACTGATTTTTTTTAGTAGGCTTAATTTTTGTGTATTATTTATTATATAAATATATTGTTCAGATGAATACGTGCTTTTTATTCAGGTTTCATAATTTTCGCCCATAAGTAAGTTCTTTATACAATTTCTACGTATAAGCTTAAATTATACGCAATTATTCAATATGTCATAAATCTTTAAATATAAAAGATAATCTAAATTTCAGCATTATTTTATCTGTTTAGTCAAGGTACCTAGTTTTAGTAATGTAATTCAGAACGTAGCTTAAATCAATGAGTATTATCAAAAAACTGATGTCGTCAGATTTTTCTACAATTTAACTCAATGCTGGCACATCAAAAGCTACTAAGCAAAACCGCAGTAACTAGGCCTAGATGTGCGAGTTACTGCACTTTCTCTTAGCAAATGTTCTAAAGCAAATAATGAGGTACTAAACAAACACGCCTTTTCAGAAATAATACATTATCAAAATACTAAAAGTATCGCTAAAACTTGTATAATAATGTCACAAGACACTATATTTTGCAACTGCATCAATAATAGTTAAAAAAATATTTATTTCGCCACAAAACAGGCATTAAACTTTGAGGTCATTTTTCTAGAAACTTCCAACTCTCAGGTTACTGCACTTTTCATTATGACGGCGGTATAGTCCTATTGTATATTATCTACTCCTGCCAAAATTTTGGAATGCATTGTTTGTGACCAGACCAGGTATAAATTTGGCTATAGAAGGGTTTTTGCAAAATAGGTCAATAACTTGAAATCTATGCGATATTACACAATACCTAGCCAAAATCTGTACAAAAATTGCATGTAGTGTATTTGTTCTCATAATAATCAACAACTTTTTTTGTAGAAAATTAATATGCGGTTTTACTGAATATTTTGTTAATTATTTAGAATCGTATTTGTCTGAGAATTGTGTGTTGGAGTTAATTATTTCAATTCACCCCATTTGTGCTCAAAGGGTGTTAAGGCAGCAGTTTAGGTCCATTATTATTTCTATTATTTGTTAACGATGTAGTCAAATCTGTTAACATATCATTGTATGCGGTAACATAGCAATGTATAAAAGTAACATACCAATATATTCGGATTATATAACTGTATTTGGTAATAAAAGTTATAAATGGCTGTGGAGAATTGCAATCCGACTTTGATGTGCCTACTTATTAATTGGTCCTTAGCAAAATTCTCGAACTTTAATATCTCCAAATCTAACGTAATATTATTCATATTCAGTCAACGAATGGCTCAAAAAGGGCTGTAGAGTGCGCGAGCAGGGACCGAAGCGATTCCTTCATAAACTGTTTCAGGGTACTTTGGAAGTGAGCGTACTAAAAGTCCTGCCGTCTAGAACACTTTGTGGGGGATCTTTGCCCAAGTCAAAGCTGCATTCGATATCTCTGTCTCTCTCTCTCTCCCTCATATCTGTCATATGATTTATCTCACTTGCGAGAGGAAAATATTATAAAATGTGTCGTGACCTTCACTTATGCGGTTAAAGAATATTCACTTCAAAAATATGTTGGCTAAAACATCACGTCATCACGTTACTTGCAGTCACGTAGCCAAAGTGGAATCAGGCCACCAATGATGCTGACGTCCTTATCGTGAAGACTGCTGTGGAATAATCTACTCACAGTTCTGTGGCTGTCGTTGGTGAGGATGTGGACCTCGCTGTCTATTTAATAGCTTCCACTCCACCCACCCAACACATCCTGCCGCTAAAACCCGATCGAGGAAAAATCAAAACAATGGCACTATTCACCCAGGGGATGCAGCAGCTTGGTTTAGAACACATCTTGTTGTAGTTCCTACTGCACCAAGGATTGTGATAGTGGCAAATGTGGATGCCGGAAGGCAATGCTGAACTGTTCTGCGGCATGCCTTCACTACCTAGAGAATTGCCTCAACGGCGTGCCTATTTACGACGAGGACGACGATTAAGACGACACAGATCCCTTCAGCAAGAACCACTGAACCACTGATGCCATTGGCGAAGTACCCTTGAACACGTGATTCCAGAGAAAGTTAAGAGTTTGATATTGAGAAGTTATTGAGAGTAAGAACGATGAAATTATTGAAATTATTGAAGAATGTTTTAGGCTTTTGTAATAAAAATATTTTATATTGAAATTATATGATGGTGAAATATTTAATCTGATTATAAGATACTTACTCTATTTTCTTCCCTATTAAATCCTACTCTGTTTTATGGGCGCCAGTTCTATGAACACTAATTTTTATTTTATTTGAAGGATCACTTTAGTTATCAGTACTCTGTAGTCTTAAAGGGGGTCTCTAATTAGGTCTATTATATAAATTTCTTTAATTAATAAGATTCTTTGTGAGATGAAGTTACTGACTCAAAATAATGAATTTTATAGGATACAAAGTTTATTGAATTTATTAAATTTTAGTGAAGCTCAAATTGTATTAGTTTTAAATTATTTCCTGCAATTTTTAAAAAAACAAGAAATAATGAGTTGATTGCATATGACTCAATAAACAAAATCTTAAAACCTTATTTCTATCCTGCGAAAAAACTTCGTAACTTAAATCTATTACATCGGACCAAGTCCTCTGACACAATATTCCTCAATACTAGCAAATTGAATTGAATTGTTTATTAACTTGAAAAATATGCTAATCCTTTTATCACCACTCCCAAAACTTATCACCTTTTTTTGTTTCACTGGTACACGAACTAACAAATGCCGCTGGGCTCTGGTGGTGGTGTCTTCTAGCGGGATGTCGCTGAACTGCCTCTGGAATGCTGACTGCCTTTGTTGGATCTCGCCTTGGGATTAATTTACCCTCAAATTTATTACTTACTGCTACTATAGTTTTTAATATTCTATTACTTTAATTACTGTGAAAAATTGCTTCCTTTTGTTTTTTGTTATTGATCGCAAATTTCTTCTACTTAGCTGGGACGCTACGAAGCCTCTCACTTCTTACTTGTAAAAACGACGAAAACACTTATTCGTGTAGTTCTTTCTGCTTCTACCATTTGTACTGATATTATTGCTTATTTAGCATAATTTTATGATTATTTCTTTAAATTTACAATTAGTTTATAATAAATTTTCATGAAATTCAGGAGCGTGGCTTGTTACTTCTTCGAACTCCGTAGCTAGATTCATAATAATGTTTGTAGCTTCTACAGATGTACCGTAATAAGATACAAATGCAACTTCCTGGTTACCTACTTCTTTCCTTGTTATGTTATTTTGATCTGGCCAATCAGATTGATTCATAATATGTGGCGATTAATTATTTAGTCATAACGTTGGCGTTCCGCTATACTCTGTTCGTTGGTCATAGACACGTGTTTGCTTGCGCTTATACTAAGTCTGTCCGTTAGTTGCAGGCTACTGAATTTAATTTAATTTTAATATATTGTGTTTATTGAATTTTATTGCCGATTTAAGTTCTGTATTTTCGTTTATCTCAAGATTTTTCAAGTAACATGATTTCATCTACTGCGTTTAATAATCTGCTTTCAAGTCTAACACCACATATGTATATATACAGGGTATTAGGCGCTTCGTTGGACAAACGGGGAAGAGCAAGAGGTGGGACCGTCTGCTACTTACTCAGCCCCAATAATTAGTTTTGGCCTTATGGTTTTGGAGAAAATAATGTTTCTATTTTTAAAGAAAATTCCGAAATTCAACCCAAATGTTTATTTTATTCTTATCTTGACTGTCAGTGTGTTCTCCTAAAATTGATATTTGGTGCGAATAATTACTATAAGAAAAATTACGGCCATCCAAAGTTTCTTAAAGAGATGAAAAACCATAAACCCAAAAACGAATTATTAGGGCTGAGTAAGTAGTGCCTGCGTCTCCACTTCTTTTTCCTCCGCGTTTATGTAACCCTGTATATACATATTATGTATATGTATTCTTGAAGGAAATACGGGATTTTCTTTCTTAAATGAATAGTTTAGACGATATGCAGGAATATTTGATGAAAAATGTGAGGTAAGTCGTATTTTCAAAAATTTTCACTTTTCCGGTGCGTGTGGCTCGAAAACGGTTACAAATTCGAAAAAAGTATATAGAACGAAGATTGTAGAGAATTTCAATAGCTTGCATTTCATATAGATTTTTCCCTACGACACACCGTTTTCGACATATAAGGGATAGACCCAAAAGTGGACCCTCTTGTCCCTTGTGCCACCATCCCCTTCGGCTCAACTAGACGTCAGAACTTTTAGTATGTTCACCTTCTAACTTCTAAGCACCCTAAACAAGTTTCTGAGGGATTCGCTTAGGTCCCGGCTCACGACTCAACAACTCTTTTATTGACTGGACTATCAGTAGAAAACATAATATGATCGTTTTGTTTATACAAGATACAATTAACCCCAGCAATCTTGTTAAAGATCTAGGAGTGTTATTTGCTAATAAATTAATATTTCCTCGTATTGAGGACGTATCATAAATCTCAACGTTCACTTAGATTTATAGTAAGAAATTCTAAAGAATGTTCAGCAACAGAGCCCTTAAAAAATTATATGGCTATTTTGTCCGAAGTAAATTAGGTATCGAAGTATTATTATATTAGCCCGTAGTGTGGCCTCCTTTTTACCTTAAATACTCGAACTCAATTGAAAGAATTCAAAGACGATTTTTAAGATGTCTTAGTTTTCGAGCCGCTGCCGCTGGAATGTATTGTTTTGACATCACTGATTTGTATGCTAGTTACGATATTGAAGTGCTTGAATGTAGAATAAAATATGTCCACAATCGAATCTCTCTATATAAAGTTAAATTATTTAGCTGATTCTACTGCTTTTTTAGAGCAGATAAAATTGTGACTTCCAACCGATACCAGACAAGTGAGACAAGATAGGTTAGTTACTTTTACTGATATTCCTCGAACAAATTGTTGTAAATGTTAACCAATATAACATATGGTTAACTTGTACAATATTTTTTGTTCAAATTGTGGATTTTTTGTATCTCATGTGCTTATTATTTGGGATTGCTCCGGTAAAACAAAATATATGAGTTACCGCATGAAATTAAATGAAGCATGGGAATGCAAGTGTGAAGTTTTTTGAAAAATTTAGATTTAAAAGATGCACAACAATTAATCATTTTGTATTCACTCACATCGTTGAATTAGTTGTCGCAAGATACTGTTCTACTTCTACATCAAAAATGAACTCCGTAATAATTAACAGTCTTTATGTTGGAAGGAATATTTTTTACTACTTTGTCAGTTCACATTAAGACGACATGAACGGTACATGTCCCTTTCACTCCAGAAAGACGGCTATAAATAATAGAAGCGTAGACATGTCTGCCCTCATTTGTTATCGCCAGGTAGTAAAATTAAATTCAACTTCCATTAACAATGATTTCCTTTGTTTTTTGTTACAGTGAATTTATCGGTTGCCGACACAATGGTTTCAACATTGAACGTCACATTTAATTTCGTCTACATGCTGAATTCCCATTGGCCTTTTGGCAAACTCTACTGCAAGATAACCCAGTTTATTGCCGTTCTATCCATATGCGCATCTGTATTTTCCCTCATGTCCATATCTATAGATAGGTAAGTAGTACTTTATTGTGTCTCATAAAATTCTGTCAGCAATTCCTATAATACTCTTACAATGTATGCTTCAAATTAAAACAATCTGTTACAACAAATTATACTGATTAACTAATATATGATGAAACAGTAAGTATATTTTCCTAATAATTCAAAATAACTTAAAATGCATCAATTCAATGTTGACAGCTGGCTAATATCTGCAACTGTCAAATGTATGACTTTAAAAAAAATATTTAGAAAATGGTCTTACTTTTTTATATTTCGAAAAATGTCAATAATAAACTATGTTCCTAATGACATTTTACTCATACATGCCGATTTTAAGCCTAATATTTTGGTATCCAAAAATTTCCAAAAGTTTTTGATACACTTCCGTAACTACCTTATCTGAAAACTTTTAAAACGCTTCAAAGCAGTATAAAGTCTGCCATTGCAATCCATACTGTGCTAATAATATTTGTGAAAACTAATTGATGAGGTTTTTTTTCGATATAACATCCCCCACCCCCTCGCCCGGGACACGATGAGGGATGACTTTTGTTTTTTTTTGTCTGGTACTGTTTTTTGTGAAACAATAAACATCTTTTGTCTGATATTATCTTAATTTGGCTTTTTGTTCTTAAATTAGCAATTTGCGAAAAAACTACAAGCCGAAATAAAAAAGTTCAAAGGATACAAAACAAAAGACAAAAGATGTTAATTTTTTCACAAAAAACAATATGCGACCATAAAAAAAGGGGGTTTCTATTTAAAAAATAAAAGTCACCCCCTCCCCCTGGGGTTTGTTAGATGAATAATCAAAGGAAGATACATACTTATCAGTGGTATATCTGGATATATATATATATATATATATATATATATATATATATATATATATATATATATATATATATATATATATATATATATATATATATATATATATATATATATATATATATATATATATATATATATATATATATATATATATATATATATATATATATATATATATATATATATATATATATATATATATATATATATATATATATATCTATATATATATATATATATATATATATATATATATATATATATATATATATATATATATATATATATATATATATATATATATATATTTGGAGGGTTTATCTTGGGATAGTAGCAATAAATCGACTGATTAGGTTACTTGACGTTTCGGTCCCTTTCTTGGGCCTTTTTCAAAAGAGTATTTTATTTTGTGACATATTTGACACAGGCAAAAATGACAGTTTTAATTAATTTTTAAGGTTACTAGACTGTTCGATTAGTATCATAGGGAAGAACAGCCAAGAAACCCTACGAACTTAGGCTATTTTATATTTCATTATTATTCTAATTTTGGTTATGTTAATATTATGTGATGTATATTTATAGTAAGTAGATATGTATCTACGTATATAAGTTTATATATAGAGAGAATGTTTTTTGTTAATTTATTTAATACTTTTATATTAACAGATTGTAGATTGTAGAAAGATGTTCTATATCTTTCTTGTTATTACATGCATTAGGATTTTTTTGAATATAAATTGATTCCATAATTAGGCGTGTTTTATAATTTTGTTCTTTATTAATAACCTTAGTATTTTCGTAGTTAAATTGATGACCTGTTTCATTAGAATGTTTTTTTAGAGCTGTAATGTTAGCTGAATATTTGTGACCTTTTAAACGTTCTTCAAGGAGTTGCATTGTTTGACCAATGTAGACTTCATCACATTGTTTACATGGAATTTCATATATACAGTGTGTAGTTTTTTCAAGTGGATTTTTGTCTTTTAATGGTGTGTAAAGGAATTTTAAGTTGTTTGTAGTTTTGTGTGCTGTGTGAATATCATATGTTTTTAAAATGTTTGAAATATTTTCTGATAGTTGTGGTATATATGGTAAGGCAATATATGTTTTACGAGTATTAGTTGTATTGATTAGTGGTGGTGGAGAATTGTAGTATTTGTGAATTCGGTTTTTGAAAATTTTGTTGATTAGAGAAAAAGGATAGTTATTATTTATTAAAACGTTTTTTGCTTTTTCTATGCATTCTTTTCTAAAAATGGCAGACGTTAGTTTTATTGATCTGTCTGCAATACCAATGATTACAGTTTTTTTATGGTTGTAAGGGTTTTTTGACTAGAAATTGGTATATCTACCAGACCATGTTGTTTTTGTATTCCATTTTGTTAATATTTCAGTTTTATTATTTATAAGAGTTAAGTCTAAGAAATTTATTGTATTTTCTGATTCGTTTTCAATTGTAAATTGTATTTTTGGATGGTAACTATTAAATTTATTTAGGATAGAATTTTTATGTTCAGTTGGAAATGCAGTTATGCAATCATCAAAATAACGTTTGAAAAATGGTATTTTATAGTTTAATGTTGGAATTATGGTTTTTTCTAAATCTTCTAGTAGTAATTCTGCGATTGTACTGGTTGAAGTATAATTTTTTATTTCTTCCCAACGTTTATTTGTTATATTTTTTGCCAGGTCTATTGGTATATTGGTATATAGTGAAATTATATCTAAAGAGAAAAGTTTTTCTTGGCTATTCAATTTTATTGTATCGATAAATGTTTTGAATGTCCAAGAGTCCTTTATATAATGGTTTGTTTTCCTAACAACGTTGTTTAGAATATTTGATAAAAATTTTGCTAAATTATAAAATGGACTTTGAACATATGAAACAATAGGTCTTAATGGGATATTTGGTTTTTGTAGTTTTGGTAGACCATAAAATTTAGGGGGAAGAGAATTATTAATTTTTAAAGTATTAGCTATATCTTTTGTGATATATTTTTTAGTTTCCCATTTTTTTATTAAATTATTATTTTCAGTTTGATATTTTTTTGTTGGGTTATTTCTCAAACGTTGATATGTTGTATTATCATTTAGCATATGAATAATTTTTTCTTTGTAATCACTTGTGTTCATGATTACAGTTTTGTTTGATTTATCTGCTTTTAGAATAGTAATTTGAGGGTTAATTTTTAAAAATTGTTGAGTATCCTTTATTTGTTTTTCTAATTTTTTTGTTGATTCATTTTTATTATTTGATTTATTTTTAAAATTATATACTACACTATTAATTTTGGATCTAATTTCATTTTTTATAATATTTGGTTTAGTTTCTATTATATTTTCAATATTTGCTATTATATTTGGAATTGGTAAGTTATTTTTGTTGGTATTTATGCAAAAGTTTGGACCTAGACTTAATATTTCATTAATGTTATTTGGGATTATTGTATTTGAAATATTTTCAACCCAATTTTCAAGGTTATTATTTTGTTCATTATTATTACTGTAATTTTGTTTTTGTTCCATTTTATAAATTTTTGTTTGTTGTTTCTTTTTATAATTTAGAAACTGTTTTTCCATTTTTTTATGAAATTGATTTAAAAATTTATTAATTAAATTTTGAGGAGTAACTGAAACCAATATTTGATAGATATTGTTTAGTTTCAGATTTAATGAATTCAAATATTTGGTGCAATCTGTTAATAATAGATTTATTAAAGAATAATTAAATTTACTTACTTTGTAATTGAATTTCTGCTCTATATATCTACTTTGAAATGTGATATGTTTAAGGTTGAGTCTCATAAACTGAGGTGTTAATTGTTTGTGTTTACACTTTAACAAGAAAATTCTTC
>CAXKVY010012871.1:0-24315 GCA_964058915.1 Tetropium fuscum
ATCCTTCATTTCATTAATTTCAAGGAGCGCCAACTATAAAGCGGAGGGAAATTTCTTATGGCCATATTCTTGTTCCTCATGTCCGATATAATAAGAATAACTATACTAGCATGGCATAAAATACCACAATGATTTACTACTGCGGCTCAATAGCTATAATTAGACTCGGCTATAAAATTAGATGAGACTGAGACAAACTATTGAAATTAAAAAAATAATAGAATTCATTATATTATGAGGTTCCGTAAGTCACAAGGGTGACCTTTACACAGTAGTCATTGCCTTCATTTATTTACAACTGTAATTATCTTGAAGGTTCTTATTTTAATATCTTCTTTATATAAATATACTTGCAGCTGAAGAAAGTTTTCTAATTAATACCTCGGTAGGTACCTCCTGTTCATATCTGTGATTCACATTTTTTTATTTTACGCTATTATTATTATTATCTATCTATGTGTCAATTTGGTAATTATACTTTTCGCTGCGAATGTCGAAGAATATATAATTGCCCATTTATAAAATCGCCCATTTTCGTCGGAGTTAAAAACAAATGTGTACCATTGTTCATAAAATTTTACGCAACTTGTACGTCAAAATGTACGTCCGTCTGTCCGTCCGGATACCGCGTATTTTATGAACAGGCTATGTCAGGAACGAAATATTCAAGATTAAGATTTAAATTCAAGATTAAGATTTGGCATAAAAATCGGTTTTCTATTGCTTTTGGGATGGAAATGGAAATCATTTTCGGAAGCACCTCGGAAGCCCTCCGGATCTTTGTTAAATACTTGAAAACCCACTAAATTTTCGTACTGTGTTACGGCAACAGTCACGATGTTCAGTTTTTAAGTAGATTAAATTTGCAACAAAATGAGAACAATTTGGTCTCGGTTAACCAAATAGTTTCTAAGATAGCTATTCAAATATTTGCAAAATTTCCCAAAAAAAAATAAGTTTTTTTTTCATGATTTTTTAAAATTTTTCAATTGCACACAGAAAATCGGTACTTCAAAATCCGGCGCACCGAATAATTCTGGTGTCGTGTATGGTCAGACAAGATGATTAAACAGGTCCTTATGTGATCAATGAAATCTTACGGAGGTCTGACCGGGGGTCGCGGAATGACAGAGAATGAGAATGACCGTGTGCTAACTCGATGGACATTCATCATCAGGACATCGTCTACATCCAAAACGTATGTATAGATGTGGAAAGCTACTGCGACATTACGAGTGGCACGTCTGAGCAGCACATTAATGTACCACCATCCAGAATGACCAGAGAGGACCAAGATGTAGAAAAATGGCGTGGCTTCCTTCACCTTCACCCTCCATTTGCCAAGTGTGATTCCATAATTTTATTAAGTAGTGGTCTCGTTGGAAGTGAACTGCCACAATGCTGTAAACATTGGGCAGGAGATGGTGTCAAAGGTGGTTGGTGAAAATGTAAAGTTCACTAAGAATAATACAGTGAAGACTGCAGAGGCAGACTGTCTGCTCGGTTTCAATTGGAGAGAGGAGGGTGACCGTTAACCCACTCACTTTGTTCTACGGATTATGAATTTTGAAAAAGACTAACGAAGAATTAAAGAACTTTTTTACATATGAATTTCCACCATTTCCTATGGCACTATTTACTGAAGATGAAATCAGGAAGGGTACAACGTCATCATCTACAAAGCCTTCAATCCTGTGGGTCTGGATGAGAAGCAGCAGAGGAATCATGTGATGCCTTGAATCATGTAATGTATGACAACATTGATGAACGACCAAGGTGGGAACGACCAAGGTAGATGACGACTTCGACCTGCCTGAGTAGGTGAATGAAGAAATGCTACTAAAGCCAGCTGCCCCCAAAAGGTATGCTGAAGATTTAGGGAACGAGTGACCCATCAAAGATGTACAAGAAATATGAGTAACAACAATTTCCCTCACAGTACTGTACATTATATATAATGAGGTGTTTCATAATATTACATAGTGTTACGTGTTTGCGCCCTGTCTACAAAGAGTACAGTTTTTCGTGGATCCACCTATTTAAAGACCTGGTAACTTAACACTACTTTATTAACTTGCTAAGAAACACTGACTAAACGTAGGTACTGATAAACAACTATGAAACACAATTTATAACTTTATCCTCTTATCGATGTTTACTATACGCGCGTTCAACATTAACCGAACTCTCCGCCGCTGGTAATCTGCTTATATATCTGTAGGCGTCATTTCTCGATGCAGCGGCACTCTTCTAGTATGCCCAGAAAGAAGGAGAGAAACAAGTTCGACTGGCGCCGCGTCGGTAACGATAACTCATGATCACTCGTGCGTAACAATACATTTTAGATACTAATGTTACTACAATTACTACAATGTTTTTTTTGTAAGTTATAATGCTTATTTCGTTAACGGAAGTACTTCATTTTGCAAACCCTTCTAATATTTGCTTACTTACCTACTTTGACAACTTTAACAGCTGTATATTAGGAACTATGATGTCTACATCGACCAAATAGTCTAATTTTGTTACACATTTAGTGTATTTTAATAGTGTAAAATTCATCGTATATAGTACCCATCAGAAATAATTCATATTCGTACAAAAAGTAATATAAGGAAAAAGTCATAAAAGTTTGTATAAAAAGCATCGGATTATTGCCTCGTCCTAAGTAAAAATCGAGGCAGGGTCAGGCTAGGTTTTTCTGAGGAGTGTAAGTATAGTAGCAACCACACGCTAACACGATTTAGTGCTTCGTATTGTCCGCAGAGTTTCAGTGTTAACCAGACTCTTGTAATAGTTTACAGTAAACAATGCTTCGACCGCGGGAGAATAATTGTATTGTTTCGAGGCCATTGGAGAAGAATTATTGGTGAAAATGTAGATCCTGATATTGATAACGAACTTGCTATGTATTTGGTAGAACCCCAGGTTGAATCCGACGATTCAGATTTAGGCGAGGCTTTAGAAGAAGGAACATCTCATAAAAAGAAACATTTATTTTTGGACTAGCAAGCAAAACAAATTTGTCTAAATGTATATAACAACTTAAAACAAGATCCTGTGCACATAGGAGATAGCAAATCTACAGTGCTGAGAAAAGTGTCAAAGCTAACAGAGGTTCGTTACAGTACTTATGTTAGCTTGTAAAGAAAGGAAACAAAACAAGAAAAAATAAATCTGATGCAGGAATATCCACAGATTTGGACTTGGCCGTAAGCAAACTTCCCAACACTCGGAGTAATTTCTACAAACACCAAAACACTTTCACTTCGCTCGACGCCCGTTTCGCCAACCAAGTTGGCATCATCCAGAGACGATTGAAAACTAATCTTAAACTAAAAATCTACCCTATTTATACTATTTATGGTGAAATGATTAGTCACGCTTCAATGATTAGTTGCTAAGCAACGCGTAAAGCGGGCTGTACGGTAAGGTCCCTTGTCGCTATTCATACTACTTTTACATTTTACAATTTCTATGCTCTCAAATGCATCCAACTTTCTATTACTGGTCACATTTCTAACATCTTAAATTACTAATATCTATCCTATGATTGTTGTCAAAAGCATGTTGTGCAACACTAGACTTATCTGTTCTTCCATATTTTAGATGAGCCATATGCTCTTTAAATCTGGACAATCCAAAGGATAAGATTGTTCCAAATAAAAGGTTTGGGATTTACGAAATTAGTTGTAATGATTGTGTTCGAAAATATGTTGGACAAACGAGACGATCAATTAACACCAGATTTGAAGAGCATATGGCTCATCTATAATATGGAAGAACAGATAAATCTAATGTTGCACAATATGCTTTTGACAACAATCATAGAATATATATTAGTAATTTAAGATTAGTTAGAAATGTGATCCATAATAGACAGTTGGATGCATTTGAGAGCAGAGAAATTGTAAAATGTAAAAGTAGTATGAATAGCGACAAGGGACCTATACTGCATAGCCCGCTTTACGCTTTGCTTAGCAACTAATCATTGAAGCGTGATTAATGATTTCACCATAAATAGTATAAATAGGGTAGATTTTTAATTTAAGATTAGTTTTTAATCGTCTCCAGATAATGCCAACTTGGTTGGCGAAACGCGCGTCGAGCGAAGTGAAAGTGTTTTGGTGTTTGTGGAAACTACTCCAACTGTTATAATTTACATCAAAGGTTCCAGCCCTATTCAGTAATGAAGTTCCCATCATAGAAATAATTTTGAAGAAACTTTTAGATCTCCACACACCTTGTTCCGAAATCAGTTTACGACGGAGACTTAAAAAAAATGCGTTTCAAATTTAGGTTTATTGGCGAATAGAATATTTAGAGAAAATAAAAGAATTTAAAAAATAGAGATGAAGAAAAACAGATTTATTATTTGGACGAAACCTGGCGACACCCACGACACTGCGAAAAAAGGTTGGACTGATGGGTCTAGCAGATGTCAGCTAAAAGATGTACCTCCAAAAAGAAGATCCTGTTTGGTCATTTTGATTTGTTGATCTACGCATGGTTGAGTTCAAAATAGCCTTAAATAATAGCTGGACGAATGTACTGTGTTATTATTTCCCGAATAACTCATAAGAAAAATTAAGTGTTTTTAAAATTATGTTAAAAAGTTATTTTGTGAATTGCGAAAACAAAGGGAATCCGACCCTGGCTGCTATTTGGAATTAGTAGGTATATATAGTAGGTAGGTAGGTAATACTGGCGGTATCTTTTTATGCAAATAGTTTTTATACGAATATGAATTATTTCTGGCGGATACTATACGTATAAATTTTGCCTTAAAATGGGTCCTTTGGATTTGCTTTAAAATGGATCAACATTGACGAAAACTTTATTTTTTTATTTTTGACTGTCTTAGAAACTATATGGTTTACCAACAAAATGAGAACAAGTTGGTGTTCTCATTTTGTTACAAATTTGCCATAACACAGGTCCTTGGAGGTAAAAATTGAGAGAAACTGAAAAAAGCCGGCAAATTTAATAGTTTTGCAAGAATTTAAGAATGTTCCGGCGATTTTTCGAGGTGGAAACCTTGGATATGTCCGATTTTTTTAAAGATTTGGCTACGTCTATCGCATTGGCATACGCAGGTGCTTTTACTATATTATCAATAAAGAAATTAGATTGACAATTGCTAGACATGCGCCAAGCAAATATCATTTGTTTGTAGAATTGTCAGCCAAAAATCTCTGTATTTCCATAGCATGCTCGTACTTTAGCGTTTCTAATGCGAATTTATGCGTATAAAAACATGTTATATAAAATTGTAATAAAGTAAATAAAAAAATATAATGTTAAGAAACGATATGGCCAAAGTTTAATTTGGATTCTAACTTGCTGTTTTATCTGTTGAACTCGACAGGGTGTTAACTCGACAGGGTGTTACAAAATTTATGGAAAAAACACCGTATAATAAATTTTGCAGCCGATGTTCATAGAAATACTAATTTCCATATAAAAGTGTACACTAACTTTCTTGAAGACAATCTATTAGGTATCTAAGAAATCAATCATACAAACCGGACAAGTGATTTAAACAAAAATTAACATCAAACTGTTGGCTATTTCTTGATGGTTCGTTATTGTGCGTTAATTTTATCTAGGAGTGTATATTAATAAATCAATCACGTTCTTTTAAGGTTTTGGTTGATGGCGGTTATTTTGTACACTTCTTTGCCCCAACCGATCTACCCGCCCTGCCAAAACAAGTTGTGTTTGTGTTGGACACCAGTGGAAGTATGCAAGGAATACGGCTAACACAATTAAAGGAAGCTATGAATAGTATCTTGTTCGAACTCAAGAAAGACGACATCTTCAACATAGTCGAATTTGGTTCAATAGTTAAAGTATGGAATGTTGAGAAGGTTGAAGTTATGTATGAGTCTGGAGAAGATTATTATTTCTCACCCACCACAGAAGATCCAGAATTTGCATTTAGAAACAAAACGGTATTATATTTTTTTACGATGGGTGAATATATTTTATTATACATATATTATTTTATAGCAACAATCTTTGCCACCTGCATATCCGGCGACCGAGGAAAATATAAAAAAAGCTGAACAAGTGGTAGAAAAATTGAATGCTTTTGGAGGTACTGATATAGAGTCTGCACTTAAAATAGGACTCGAATTAGTAGGAAATAATTTGAAGACGGATGACAAGCATCAACCAATCATCGTGTTTTTAACAGACGGTGAAGCAACAGTAGGCAATACAAATAATGAAAAGATAATAAGAATCGTAAGTGCACTGTCTTTTTATTCTGCCAGAATGTTTACTTTTTCATTTTAGGTAACAGAATTAAACAGTGGAAGATCGCCAGTATTTTCTCTATCCTTTGGAGATGGCGCAGACAAGAAGTTCTTGGAAAAAATTTCTCTGAAAAATCTAGGCTTTGCTAGGCACATCTATGAAGGTGCCGACGCGTCTTTACAACTCCAAGAATTTTACAAAGAAATCTCGTCACCCCTACTTTCCAAAGTGACATTCAAGTATGTGTCAAATGTAACAGAGGTTACAAAGACTGAATTCCCAATACTGTTCCATGGATCAGAAATTGTTGTTGCCGGACAATTTAGTAAGTTTTGCAAAACTCGTGATATGCTGCCGCGGCCAATGAATGAGCGCACTGAAATAATGTTTTTCGATTTTAATCTTTTTAAACAAATAATAATGTGGACTTTTGTGTAAGCCACTGGGTATGCCATAATTACTTACTCAAAAATTATCCGTCCTGATTCATTTGGCTGCGGTCGTCAGTACAGCTTGATATGAGATCTATCACATAGCTCTCTCTTGTAATGCTTCGCTATAGAGTGAATGAAACTGCTAGAGTGTTTTTGTTCGTATAGATGATGACGCATTACCGCTTGATCCTGGGTTTGTACCATTCCCTGTAGTGGGATGGGGAATCAACGGACCAGTTAAGCTTGTACCAGTGGTAGAAAAAGCTACTGGCGGTCTGGAAAGGCTTTGGGCTTACTTGACGCTTAAACAAATTTTGGAGCAAAGGGATGCTGCCGAGAATAAGAGTGGCCCAACACAAGAAGCCCTCAGAATAGCCCTTAAGTATTCATTTGTAAGCGACGTTAGCTCTTTGGTAGTTGTTAAACCAAATTCCACAAATGCGGTCGATACTGAAGATGCATCAAGTAATAATAATGATGGCCGTAAGTAAACATATAATTTACTAATATATATTATATATATATATATATATATATATATATATATATATATATATATATATATATATATATATATATATATATATATATATATATATATATATATATATATATATACATATATATATATATATATATATATATATATATATATATATATATATATATATATATATATATATATATATATATATATATATATATATATATATATATATAAAATATATATATATAT
The DNA here is from genome assembly GCA_964058915.1 of Tetropium fuscum. Lineage (NCBI taxonomy): Eukaryota > Metazoa > Arthropoda > Insecta > Coleoptera > Cerambycidae > Tetropium > Tetropium fuscum. Next base: position 7,432 of record CAXKVY010012871.1, read on the forward strand.
ATATATATATATATATATATATATATATATATATATATATATATATATATATATATATATATATACTCAAAATATTGTTGAAGTTTGCTTACCCATAACTTTGTTAACGGTGTGTAAACTAACAGTTGTCAGTTTAGTTCTAACAGAAACAATTGTCTGTCATAGCCAGCTGTGCAAAAAATCATTCCTTGTTCAACTTTGTTATTAGCATAGAAATAAATGTAAAATATAACGTTTTTCTAAAACCCTTGTATCTTTAGCAAAGAAAAGATATTGTAACAAATAACAAAAAAGAAAATGTAAGGAATATATGTAGCTTGAAAAAAAATAAGGAATTATAAGGTGTAACAGGTTGGCCACTCCATATATTGTTTTAAAATTAGGGTAAAAAGGAACTTTTTTGTCACCCTTTATAATATGGACATTTGCGGTTTTTTAAAATTTAATCCTCTCTCAGATTCTTTATAAATTTAGCTATTAGATGAAAAAAAATCAAATCGGACTTAATTTAACGAAGTCATTGATAAGCAAACTTCATCAATATTTTGAGTGGATCGATTATTTTGCCGGTGAGTGTATTTTATATTTTATATCTATACATATTTTATTTACAGGTTATCCAATAATTGCCAGCGGTAAGACTTTAAAACACAGAATAAAGAGTTATAAAAGTAAATATATTTCAGGTTTTCCATTAAGCTTATATGGTAAGCCGGGTAAGTGTATTGTATTATATATAGTTTACTTATGTATGATTTTTATGCAGTCAGCATAATATAGTTAGTAAACCAAATTGGTCTAGGTAGTAGATGTGCTGTAGAAAATGGGTGATTTGTATTTCTGTATGAGTTGACTTTCAGTAATTTAGTAGTCATAATTTAGATTGTGAATGATTTTAGCGTCAATATTTTTAGCCATCCTTCAGATTGTCTTACTAAGGTCTGTCGCTAACTGAAATATTGCCTTCAACCTTCAATGAAAATCGCAATATTATCCGATACGGTTTACTTTTACATTTACAGAATTTTTCACTAAAAGGTTAACAAAAGCAAACAAGAAATAATGTTGCACCCACAGCTTATACCGACAAGATACTCGTTATTACAAGTTATTTTACTCTTTCATAATACTTACTATTTCATTCACAACCTTATAGCCTAAGAGCCAGAGCTGAAAAATGTCTCTGAAAGAGAAGCAGAGAACTTCAAACCTAATATATATAATAATAAAAGTTATGCAGTTCAGTCACTTGTATATAAGAACAGAGCTGGTCAGTCAGTCCGAATAGATGAATGACATTTTAGAATGATTTTGACATTGACGGCGCTGGTCCGTTGAATGTATGATTATTGCGATGTTAAATTAAATACCATTTTTTTAATCAAGCGATTTTTTATATTTCCCCGTACTAATATATTGTAACCACGGGGGTTTTGATCAGATTGGACGATGTTAAAATAAAAGGGAGCGTTCTGGGTTGGCAAGAATATGTATATATTCATACGTACCTATATACACATATAAAACACATGATCTCATAGTCCTGAGTTCGTCGCGTATGCTTTTAGAGTTAGAAGGGAAATTTTTGATTTTGATACATTTGGAATTATCTTACCTCATGTACTCTCATGTTGTCGATATTAATCCTGTAATGGCTGACACTTCACCTAAGATAATATGCACATAATAATTTTGCAGTATAATTGCTGAATTTCGTTGGTACGAGAGATTAATGCAAAAGACATCGGAAAGGAAATATATCTATTTAACAGTTAACAAAATAATTTACGTAAACAATAAATATTTACATGTAACAAATTGCAATTTGGACACTTCTCGACCACTAAACCAGGTTCCGCGCGAATTATGAACCTATCTATATGAGTTAACAAGAATTAATCATTCGAGTTAAGTAGACCTAACACTAATAAAACAAATTTGACTAACTTTCCGCTTACTAAACTATTTGATTTTAATGTATGAAAACCCGAATTAACTGTATGAAAACCTTCCGGAACTGAAGAATTTTGGCTAAAATGGCCGCTCTAACCGTGCTTCGGGTTAAGTCATAACTTACCAGGGGTAGAAATATCTGGACCAATCCTGCGGGATCTACTTTACCCCTTACATAATTTCAGGAAACCGTTCCCGTACGCTTACGACATCTGGTTGCAAAATAAGAACTAAATATTTTACACGACATGGATAAAGAATAACAATATTTTAGGTGTTCCTTGTGGGGTTCCTGTTATCTACACATATGAAGAGAAACCCCACAGAAAAACCCTTCTTAGGCATAAATCCTTAATTCTTCAAAACAATACTTTTATGATATTTCTGATATACTCTTTCTGCATTAATTAGTTAGCTCCTCTTACGTTTTATGAAAGTGTTTTTCTAATATTAATATTATTAATCGGGGTAGGTTGGGCGTAATTTATGATATTACTGTCGAATCATTTAGAGTCCCTGATTTTATGAGACGTACCGCCGGGGGACATACCTAATTAACCCTACTGAAGGGACAATAAGATTTTAGATGTTTTACTTTTTGTCAGTTCGGCGCACATCTATTTACGTTTTGAAAGTTAGCTGTGATATAGTACTTAAAGAGAAAACACAAGACAGGATAAATTAGCCATTTAATGTGGACCTTCTTAGAATTTTGGCAATAAACAAAGGATACACGAATTTTGGGTCGATATCATACTTCCCGAAAAAAATATAGGCTTGGACAATTTGTTACAATATCATACCATTTTGTTACAATATCATAAAAATGTATCAAATTAATGAATAAATTGTGTACCAATGTAGGTAATTAAAATGTAAATTATAAATAAAACCAGAAATTATAATTTCAAATTAAGTTTTCCGATGGTTAAAATACTAGGTCTTTGGAATAGACCGAGCTGCCAAGCAGATGGCGCGCGCGTAATCCTAGGTATCGCGTAATCCTCGAAATCGTAGGTCCTTCTTTTATCTGACTGACGGGCGTCGTTCTACTGAACAAATGACTGACATATTTTTTATTGTTTAACAGATGATTATGCACCCTCAGGCAAATTTTCGAGTTTAGTAAACAAGTTGCAGCTTACTTGTTCTTCATACATCTATTCGGGCTGACTGACCCGATATATATATATAAATGACTGACTGACCCTGATATATATATATATATATATATATATATATATATATATATATATATATATATATATATATATATATATATATATATATATATATATATATATATATATATATATATATATATATATATATATATATATATATATATATATATATATATATATATATATATATATATATATATATATATATATATATATATATATATATATATATATATATATATATATATATATATATATATATATATATATATATATATATATATATATATATATATATATATATATATATATATATATATATATATATATATATATATATATATATATATCATAGAAGATATATGCTATTTTCAGCTTTACTAAATTCATTTTGTTACCCCCGTAAATTCGGCATCTTTGACATCGCACTTGAGGTGCCTCTCTCTCTCTATAGCTCTCCGTCTATTATTACATTTATCTGATTTTAATAAATTTCTAACCAAAACGATATTTTCATTAGATTCACATAATTAGTAATGATTGTTGAGGCCTGTTTTCTGTATATCTGGTTTTATGGATTTTTTTCTAAATTTCTTATTTATAAATGAAAATATCTTATGGCGGGAATTGTGTATTTATTTTTTTCCATGTACCAGAGGTTCATAAGAGCACATAAATCACTAGGAAAAATCAACGTAATTGGATATTGATATATAAATCAACGTATTCGCAGTGGTTCTCGCTAGTAAGTTAGATAATTTTCATTGTTCATGAGAACAGAAGAATATTTTAAATAAATGCTGCAGTACTTGAATTTTAGCTATACTGTTAGTGTGACAATATGTCGCATTTACGACGGAATTATGTCACACAATAGCTAAACTAAATTTCACTCACTAGCCCGGACATCTCTGATCACTTCTATTTATTTAACTTAGATTAATATTTATTAATAAATCATATAATTTGTGTCCTCAAATAAAATCACAAAATATATATCACGACCTCCATGTTGGTTCCAAAAACACATTCTGCTAAACAACACCATGTTCAAGCGTTGACTCACAGAACACCCGCACCTGCCGGGGCCCACCGACTCGCCGTTTCCCTCACTCGGGCAACATGTTTCTCTGTAATTCGTACGACACTTTGTAACCCATAACATGTGAAAAACTTGGTAACAACTCGAACCAATATGGAAGAACTTTTGCAGCATTGAAACCAAATATACCGACAGTGCAATCCTAGCATCGGAATAATAATATGACAAAGATTTGCTGTCCAGCATGGCTACCGTGGAAATATCATACCTCAATGTTCTATAACTTCAGACTTATTTCTTACACAGGTATTTTATTTCAGGATCTTTCCAAGCACCTGCTGCATCGTATAGTGGTGGATCGGGTATGTTGGAACAAATATCGACAATGATTTCACAAAATTAAAGCATATTTTTAATTATTTTAGCTGTCAACTATTTCCAATCAGGAGTTGTAGATGATATCGGCTTAATACCACTGCGAGTTGAAGCAGAAGAGGACAATGTCTATTTATCAACACCTCTTGTTTCCGTTGCGTCAACTAGCACTGTCTATACATCGACATCAACAGTTCCTACTACCCCGTTAACTAGTCCCACATCGCAGACTGCAAAAGTGGATCTAGATGCAATGAAGTCCCAGCTACCATGGCTGTCGTCAGTATTAAATGAAAATGGAACTATAAATATTTCTACAGGTATGAGCTAGGAAATTCTGAAAGATGCTAGCTACCTACTTAATTTTGCTGTGCTACGTAATCATCTAGTATTTTGATATATCATCACTTCACATATATACATATATACACTTAACAAATGGATACCGTCATTTTTAAGTATAGGTATGTTCAATAAGGGGTGATTAAGAAAATTTTATGTTAGGGATCAACAAACATAAAAAAAATAACAAGTACCCTAAAGGATACGTCAACATTGCATACGAAAGTTGCATTGAATAAATTTCTCTAAAAAAAGCGATTTTAAATTTCTCTAAAAAAACTTAGTAGGTACTAAATGAACCAAATTGGAAATGAATGTCCGCAGATCATTAAAAAATATTGACAATCCTGACAAAATTTATTGTAGAAAAAGTGAATTCCATACTTATAGTAGATGATATAGATATTAAATAACTATGATGAAAAATAATTGATAGGAAACGATGGATTATAATGCCACTTCACATTTTTCAAAACTTTTATTCATAAGACTGAAAATCGAAATTTTAAATTACGATTAACGACAAAATAATATTCTAATAAATATCATTTTATTTTTTTATAGTACATTTCACTAATTTGATTGTTTCTCTGTCATTGCTACAAACCCAAAATTTCTTTTCATATAATAAATATGAATAGCAAAGAATTTAAAAGCTAATATATATATATATATATATATATATATATATATATATATATATATATATATATATATATATATATATATATATACATATATATATATATATATATATATATATATATATATATATATATATATATATATATATATATATATATATATATATGTATATTAGGGTGGTCCTTAGCCATATGAGGTTTTATTTATTTTTTATTCTGCCAATCTCACTCCCTCATTTTTTTCCTTTTAGGATAGAAATAATGTATAGAAAATTTTAGTCCTATTGAACAACTGCAAAATGCAACTACAAAAGCATTTTATTTAAAAAGGAATGAAAAATGACAAAATATAAAGTGACTATTTTAAAAACTTCATTACCCCACAAAATATAAAATATTAGTACTAGGAAGCCTATTATAATCAAAAAAAAACATTATTAAAACAAAAAAACATATTTTGTTCAAGAGATCTCTCTGCATATCCGGGAAACTTATATAATGCGGGCACGATAATCCTTAATTACTTGTAATAGAAACTGCTTTTGATTTTCGTCCTTTGCAATCTTCCGTGCTCTTTACGCCCCTTTTGGCAGTTGCACTTTCGATTTGCAAATTAGAAACGAAGTCCTATAGTCCTCTCGTGAGGCCCAAGTTGACAGTTCATAGTCGCAAAATGAAGTGCTAATATTGAACCGCTCAGAAAATTTTCAATAGCAGTTGGCTCTGCGATAATACGCATGTTATTGTACAGCGTACGTAGAAGGTACACACTTTTCCGGTTTGTCGCTTATATCTCGAAGCTGATAAAATGCCTGGTTCCTTCAATCAACGGTCTACCTTCTACGTGCACCCATGAACCCCGCTCATCTCGTACTAGTGGGGACTTTTACTAGGTATGTTTACCTGATTACTACACTGTGAAAAATGACCTGCCTGCCCTACTCATTTGAAAAAAAACATTTGTGAGAACTGCTTTTCTATTTGCTGTAAATTAAAAAAAAATAGCGTAAGAGAGAGTGTGAATTGCCGTAAGTAAAATCATTCCCGTAAAAGAACACACTTGCTGCTACTGGACTGTGTATTTATCACAAATCAAAAAATTAATTAATACCATGTGCAAGTGATTTTAGGTAGTTACTATTAAAGTACGAGTTGTCGTAACTTTGGACTTTTAAAGCAACTGCTCTGTTTTTTTTTCATTTTTCAATTTATTTCAGCATCTTCTACTTTCAGCCAACTAACAGAGCTAGTTGCCACAGTTTACCCAGAGCTTGCAATAAACACTTTTCGTTCGATATTAGAAGCTTCGGCCACCTTCGGCTTTCCCCGGTCGGCTACGGCTAAACCATCTCTACTGCCATGCTTCTCATCTCATTTTGTAATTTTTGTATTGCGTCGTGAGTCATGAGGGAAGATCAGTGGTGTTTTGTGGTTATATAAGTTGTGTTTATTGTGTTTTGTTTGGCGGGGATTGCTATATAGCGAAATAGACTGACTGGATGAATGGACTGATCAGATCTTTGTTCTATATTGTATATTCGAGTGTTTAATTTTGAGTATAGGTTCATTTTTACATTACTTAAATATACTTCCAGTATAAGTATAATAATTAGGCCATTTTTATTTTCATAATTATTATATTCTTTAGTTTTGTATTACTGCAATACAAGTATTTCATATTTATTTTATATATAATATATTAGAATAATATAATACATTTTAATTCTGAGCTAAGTATACCTATAGCATATAGTTTCATTTCTATGTTCATCATGCTTTTAGTATAAGCAAAGTTTACGTAAACTTTGGTATAACCATGAGATTGTCATTTGCCATTTTTCTATTTTTATAATTTTATTATATTTAGTTTGGTATTCCTGCAATATAAGTACCTTTGTATGGTAACAAAAATATAATATTTATAAATCTTTTTTCTTTCATTCAACAGTGAACAATTAATTATTCAGTTAAAGTAATTAAGATAAATCAGTTGCTATAACTGAAGTATGCATTTGAAAGATTTCTGAACTCATTTGTAACTACTGGTGAAGTTGATTTACAGCAACTCCGGTAATAGTTGATTTAATTGGAAGAGCCAGTAAAAATTACTGATGTGGAATGCCACCATCAAAATTTATCATTTTGCAGCAACTAACTAAGATGTTAGTGTTAACTACCACATTCCATTTGCCACAAAGAAAGTCAAATACTTAGATGTTAGAGCAGTTGTGATAAATATCCACTTTCAGCAAACCAAATGTAGTTATCACAAAGCAACGTTGTAGTTGTCCCCTATGTTAATGAGATTTTCATTTATTACAAATGGGTTTCAGTTACCAGAATTGTTTTTTTTTCTCAGTGTAGTCGGAACAAAGTCCCAAAGGTGCCCAAAGTCAAAAATTGTATTCCTACCATTTCCATCTATTCATTGAATTGACTGGGTTGCTTATATCTTTTATATTGGCTACTTTGTCTTGTTTCAGGCACCTACGAATTGGGGTTAAATGAAACCCTCTCCGATACCCCCGAATGCACCAATGCTCCCAAGAAATCAGCGGGAATTTGCAGCCTCCTATATAAATGCCCCCAAATATACCCCGAACTGACTGATGCAAACATTTATCAGAAACATTTCTGTGAATTACAGGGGTAAGTGCAGATATATTTAATAGACTTAATTTTTTTTAATTCATTTAAATCTTGCTGCAGTTATGCTGGTGTGTGCTGCCCCAAGGAAGAAAAACCATCAACAAAGAAAAAGTAAATACTTGTAATTGGCGGTTTAATACCATATTTTATATATAGACTGCATATCATATAGCTTCTTAATTATTAATATAGTTATATAGATATATTGAAATGTGATTTTATGTTAAGACAGATCAGATTTAATATATTGAAATTAATTTTGTCTACTACTAAGACTACTGTTGTAATGTACTTACGATTTAATACGAGAAATAAAAGATACAAGAAATAGACAATCGCATGGATTTTAAGAAACAGTAGGTATACGATCATATTGTAGCGTGCATTTTTCTAAAATGTGCACAGGCAATAAACTGGCGCAGTAACCCTATTTGGTCCAACTCGGCAAAAGTTGGCGAGATTTAACGAACTTTTAAAATACACGACTCTACAGACCTAATACAGTCTACTGAATGTTTTGTAGGACGACTCTCTATGAATGGCTTTAATCCATATTAGTTTAATTTCCTCATCTTTTGGAAAAGAAAACACTGACACATGAGTGGCACATAAGTATTGGTACTATCGTAATTGCTTGAGCACTTAGGTACGCAACATTTAGAAGTTATTATAGAAAAAATAATATTTTACTTTTAAAACACCTGTGTATTCCCGGTAAAGTCACACAACAAAACAAACCACCTTCCGATGTCTATTTTAATGACTTTACCGACTTGATTCGTACTCGTTGATTCACGTCCGATTTTACTTACTCTATCTAACTTACACATTCTATATATCTCTATCCTACCATATCGAGAAATACATAGGGAATGATTTTTAGATACGGGGTACGGTACTTCATAGATGACTTGATGTAAAATAGTGTAAAATCACCGGGGCCGGTCTTGTCATATTTTTTATTTTCCCGGCCTCTAAGGCGACCACACACATACAGTTTTTCTCAAGGCAAAACTGCGCAGTCTAGGCCTTGACGATTTCCTTAATCCGAACGGTGCCCACACACGGGCCGGGATTCGTACGGTTTTTACGTCAGTTCGTGACTCGTATAGCAATGGCATCTACGGACGATGATGCTTTGGAGGTTATTGGTTGGCTTATGGTGACAAAGTGTGCTTAAACTCGCGAGAAAAAGAATATTAAGAGGTGTCTGGGCGAAGGAATGGCTAATGAAGAGAAGCAAATACTCCCATATAAATCTCCTTTCCGAGATAAAGGGTTTTCCGAAGGATTGGCACAACTATTTGAGAATGGACGAGCAAAGCTATTTACATTTATTATCATTGGTCACTCCTTTGATTAAAAAAAAGATACAGTTATGCGGCAAGCCATTTCCCCCATGTTCTTCCCCCCCGTCTTCTACATCATCATCATCATTATCGCTGCTGTCCAAATTTGAACGGATATTTCGAGGGGTATCTTGATCACCTAGAAAACTAAATAAAAATACAATTTAGCAACTACTTAATTATGTCGAGAGCTAAAATAAAGACTAAATAATAATGCAACAAAAAGCTTACCTTAACATCCCAAAATACCGCAGCTTCGGCTTGTATATGACATCAGCTGACGCTCCTGACTTCAAAGAGTCCTTAACTTTTTTATTTTCTTTTCTGTAGGCGCTTCTTAGGTTATTTATTTTTTAATGGCAGCATCTTTTGTAGCATTCGGGTCAATCTCTTACAGTTTTTCTGTCAATTTTGCGTATCCGGCATCTTTCTTATTTCTGTCGTGGTATTCTTTACACTTTGATTGCAAGAGGCAAGGCTTATTTTCATATATTTTAATGGTCTTCTACAAATTGACGGGTCATATTTAAACAATCATGCACGCTGCACATCGGAGAACTGCTAAATGGACTGACGATACTACCACACACATCGAGATTGGCCTGTTCAGACGGCCTGTATAGTTATTCACAATAGGTTTTCGAATAGGATTTTGGGCACTGTACAGTCTACCAGCAGCCTCAAGGTCTTCACCACTCACCTTGAGGAAATTCTCAAGGTTTGGACTGCGCAGTAAATAGATACACCATTAACTACTTAATAATTAAGTGTCTTCTTTGATAAGACGTGGAACACAGAAAAATCACCACTTGTCACTTGGGTATATTTTGAGTCAGTTGACGTACCTGCTGCACTATGTCGTTTCAACAAATCGTTAACCCATATACTTTCATCAACAGTTAGGTCTTGTAAAGTAAAATTACACTTCAGCACTTGCTCACATAAAAATATTCACATATAAATGGTACCCACTTGGTTTTGATGTGTTATTCGTTTCCCTTAAAATGTTTCTTCTTTCAAACGTCTCTAAACGAATAAGTTTCTTCCTTCTGTTTTCTAAACCCAGGGGCAAATTTAAAGAAGGAACAGATGAGCATTTCAACCGTCTATTGATTGTACCTAAAATAATGACCACTTGTAAATAATTGCCAATTTATAGGAGCAATTTAACTAACTTTGAAATATTTTACTATTATTACTTCACATACCTATTGGCTTCTGGCTTGAAATAGAGCGAACACACAGGCATTGCCGAAGATAAGTACTAGTTTCCGGATTAAAAATGTTTTTCCCATGCTCTCCTACGATTTATTTTCTCAACAACGCCATAGGTAAGTGTTGGTAATATAAACAAACCCGAGGTACTGTCTCTTTCTCGGGAAAACAAAGAAACTGGATTGTTCTATCCATATGTTTATATAAAAAAATCGAGGCCCGGTAAATCTCATCTCCCGGATGTTTACGTTTGATTTTTCAGATATTATCGAACCGAATTAAGAATCAAATATACTCTCCACAATTTCCTAACATATTTCGTTATTTTGACATCATTATCTAGTAATAATTGTTACAACGAGTTACTACTTTCATCTAAATCTGCGCTATACGAAAACAAATCCCAGGTTCTCCGTTTTTGCTGACTGGTCTGCCCTTGGCGTTTAAGAGCACTCTATAGTATGTATATGTATAAAACAAGAATGCACTTGAAATAAATACTAATATCTTGAACAATTTACTAAAATTTTTACATTTTTAACTAACTGTCAATCAACAATATGAATAGCTTTTTTTTAACCACAACTTTGGTGTCATGCGTAATACGTATCCAAGCCCTCATGAATGCACCTTAACCATTAACTCCGGGTTACATCTGAAATAAGTAAATGGTGTTTAGTAAAGCTACATCCGTATCAGCATAGATTAAGTGAATAGATAGTGAGTGCCTATGTTATATTTTCCCGCTCCTAAATGGGACCAGAAACTCAAAGCGTTGGGACCTAAGCCAGAAAGAGAGGTCTAAAAGTGAGATGCAGTACATACGCTAGCGTACCTGACCCATCCCAACCCGAAGTTGGCCGCATCTTCTGAACTACTTTTTGCGGAATTGATGCCAGTTTTTTTGAAGTGAAATAGAAAATAAAGGATGCACTAATAAAATGTATTATATTATAATATTTGTGTTTATCTCTATTCAACTTAAAGTAGGAGGTAAACAACCCCAAATTGTCACATTATTATTGGCTCTCTGGCTTAGGTAAGTGGGTCGCTGACTAATATTAATTGTCCCTCCATCGGTAAGGCTTGTCTTCATGGCTCACAGATTATAAAGTATTAGGATACTGGTATTACCTATAAATAATCACGCAACATCTGCCGCGGGCGCGTGGTCCCAGATAAGTAGTAATGAGGATCAGAGTAATTAATCTCGGTAACTCAGAACCATACTATCATACATAAATATTGTAGAGACTTTGCCACCAAGCCATTCGTAATAAAGAGGATGGTTTGAAGACAAGTAAAAAGGAGTAATGCAAGGAGTAGGACTCAAGTATAAAAAGGAGGAATGCACAAAGGGCCTAATGACGCCTAAGTGCTGTAGTGGAAGTAAAACACCACTGTACTCCGACCCATATATATACACATACATACATAGTCCTATAATCTTTTTGGTGTGGTTATTATATTGTTTGTTTAAATGTGGTGTTAATGTGTTATTGGAAGTGCAATATATATGAATATGACTGATAATAAAAATTGTGAAAAGACCCAGGGGTGTCTGTCCCTCTGTCTCTCTCCTCCTGTCTCTGTCTCTGTATGTCTATAAGTGTGTTTGTAAATTGTGGAAAGTGTCGTCGCGACGACAGTTTGCATCAATACATTTTTCTAACTGATGAGAAGCGTAGCAAACAATGGATTCCTATGTCAGGTAGGCACATGGAAATCTCAAATTTCTTAAATTAGTGTAGTAATAATACCTACTCTTAACGTTAAGGTGTCTTTAGGAAAAACTAAAATACCGGAGGAGAATTTATTTTAACCTACTTATATTCAAAATACGTTTCTAGTAGGTAACTTTTCATTTATTTTTTTTCTTCTGAATTCCCAAGATCCTACTGATCAACAATTCCTCGACTACTACATATAGGTAGTTAACTATATTTCTACTATTGAATTATGTAGGTATTTAGGTATCAAGTTATGGTTTAAAATATATTGTGTATTTTATATTAAATGTTTCTATATGAAGATGTATAGAAGTAGGTAACTATACCTAGGCCCCAATAATATCCTTGGCTATAGATGTGACCTCGATAAGAGGGGGCCGAGCGGTACCATCGCATCTTTACCCCTACTATACCTAGGTACTACCGACATATAACCAGAAACCAGAACTTATACTTAGTTAATTTTGGACATTGCTAAAGTTGATATTACCTGGCTTGTACCGTACCTAAAAAGTTTAATGACATTCTTCATCCCTTGTTGCTATTAAAATATGAAAAATTCTACCAGTGCAGTCACATCAAAAATATGTACTTTGTGGTTAAAAAGAAACAAAAAATATTTTAAGCCGCCAACATACATGGCGGTTACACGAAAACGGTATAAATACTATGGGCAAACAACTAAACATTCTTACAAAAATTTTAATTTGAATCGCTTGTTTTTCAATTATTTTATATTATATAAGTTGCCGAATGAACAGTTAGAAATCAAACATAGGTATGTTTTTCAAATGAAATGACCTGTATATTTTACTTTCAAATAAAACCTAAAATGAGACAGAAATAATACCGAAAATACGAAATTATAGTTGCGTTTTAGTTAAGTTCATAAGGAGTTTTCTAGAACTATAGCCTAGTTAACAAGTGGCAAAGTGGTAAATCAAAATTTTTTAATTTTTCCGACGGGGATCTTCTACAAAGGTTTTCAAGAACAGCTCCAAGAAGTGAAAAAAATCTAAGGTTTTTAGTTTGACGATTATCAAGGTTTTTATGTTAATTTAAAAGTGGCGAAAATAAGCTAATTAGAAAACCATATCTAATAAAAAAATCACAGATTTTTTTCCAGTGGATTACCGTTTATTCAAGTATCCAAATGGTTTTTATGGATTTTTTTTTATTTCCTAATCATATTTAATGGGTTAAGATAATTTTTATTTTTAGTAATTTAGTGATTTTTAATGATTTATTTTAAGTGTCCGAATAGGCAGGCGCGCGCGGAGGGCACATCACCCCTTTTAGCCCTAATTCCACCGCTAAGACCCAGGCACACTTGTTAAACATGTGTGCCTTCAGTACCGTCACCTGTACTAGACCGAGAACCTCACGAAGATAACCAGGCTGAAATTACACCAGAAAAACTCCTTGATCAGATTTCTCCAGTTCCAAATATTGAAAGCGTTCAGGGAGTAGGGTAGGGAGTAACAAAAAGGTCTGGAAATTTAGCCACTGTACTGAACAGCTATGACGCTATCCAGGCGTTGAGGTTAAAAAAGAAAACCAAGATAATGAAAACAAGAAAATAGCGAAGCGAAGTGTACCACCGAGCGAACAGCAATCACAAAGAAGCCAAAGATTTTTGTATCCGAAAGTGCAGATGAAGATGAAGCGCTTGTACAACTTGATGATGAAGAAGTGGTAAGAAAATTGAAGCAGTTATTATAAAGCTAAGAAAATCTTTGATAGGTAGGTAAGTGACGAAAACGATGAAATTTGTGTCGGTTGTGAATAACCCTACAAAGCGACAAAAAAATCTGTGAACTGGATTAAATGTATACTTTGTCAGCGTTGGCCGCATGACGACTGCACCAAATTCTTCAATATCAGCAATGAGATCTAAAACTTTGTCAGGACTAACTTCAATATCCCCGTGTACGTAAATTTTTTACTAAACTGCTCATTCGTTCATTGTCTGTTTTATTGCTTAGTGAAGTTTTCACTCTTTCCATGGTCGAAAAAGAGCTCTCTGCACCCAGATAGCACGTAACATTCTTAGAATAATCTGTCAATCTTCTAAAAGAAATATTCTTTTAAAATATTCCTGTAAATATTCATTGCAACCCACATAGAACAGAGGACGCATTTTACTAAATTGCTGTTGTAAATTTACTGGAGTATAATGAGTAGCCCCAGTGATTTCAATATTATATCCATATCAAGCGCAAACACGTACAAGCATAATAGCACAGATATTCCAACAGAATCGCACCGTAGCGGGCGTAGCGGTAGAGATGGGCAAAACCAAAACGACTCTATTAATGAGTTATCGCATAGACTAACTATTGATGAGTTGACTCAAAATGAGTTGTCGCTTATTAAATTATACCCATATTAATTAATTATAAATTCTACACTACGCTTATTAAATTATACACATTAAATGATACGCTCATAAAATTATACCAAAATAACCAAAATAACCTGTATGTATATTTTGTTATAGAGAATATTTATGAAATACCTAATATAAGTCCGGAATATCCTCCGGAATATTCTAGGAATTTTTAAAGGAGTGTACTTTTCTCATTCTAGGAATATTCCGGTAATAACCAATGCATTTATAGATTATTCTGGGAATAATTTAATCTTCCAAATGTTTATTAAGGGAATATTATAAGAATAATTTTGTGCAATCTGGGCAGTTGAGGTGGTGACTTGCAGCGTGGCCAAAACCGTGAAGAGATAGTGCATATTTGGTAAGAAGGACTTCGTAATCGCGTGTAACGACAATAATTACAAAATTATTTGCAAGAAACTACAAATACTATGATTTGCACGTGACTCAAAGTGAAATCAAATCAGCAATTTCTTAATATTCTCTAGATTTCTTCGGAAAATTAGTTACATAATTAAAGGAAATAAGCAAAAAAATTCGACAAAAACGAAAACGACCGAAAATTAAATTGTCAATTGTCAATTAATCCAATAATGTCGACACCCCCCCCCCTTATGTTATTTAGGGTTATAATTATGTTTAGTGGCTGTTTCTTTCTGGTAAAAATCGGTACCTGAGCCTAATTCGGGTTTATGTGGCGACCCCAGTTATTATAATGTTTGACTAATAGTATTGATTACTCTTCAGTCGCACCATTTTCTGTATGATTTGATGAGGTACCTAGTAAGTGAGCCAATCAGAGCAAATTTACATATTGCTCGGTGTACACACAATTTTTCATAATACGGCACGGTGTTTATTTCGCTGTGTCGCTGCAAAGAATTTACGCTAAACGCGGGATCTTTATGATTATAATATTTTATCCGGACAGGGGCACCGACTACGTAACTGTTGTTGTCTGTTGGTTGTTTTTTTATTTACTAAAAAAATACCTCACTTGTTCTTAAAGCCTTACCAGTTACCAGTTACATAATCTTGAGAATATCAAAGAAATCACATTCATTAGTAGCAACCATTAGAAATTCAAAACACATAACTACAAATATTAATACTCAAACAATCAATTAATCGCCTCATCAAGAATAAGTGTTACATTTACCGCGAAACTGTTGAAACTGAATACAAGCGCAACTCAACGAAGCATGCCTCTGAGCCCGGCGTAAATCACGTTATTTTAACCACCTCGAGTGAAGGGGGAACCATGGCATATTATACACTTAGAGGAATATACCACGCGTTGTAGAAGCTCGGAAATATCGGCCGCAACCACCGTGTTTAGGGGCTGTAGGGAGTAAGGCATGCCGCGCGTGTGGAAGCGGCGAGATATATTATAGTAAATATTTTGTTCCGTTATTTCGGTTTTTGATCAATGTAATAGGCCCTAGGTAATTGAAAATTGGTTTATTAACAACTGATATACAGTGATGAGCCAAATTTTAAAGTGAAGATCGGCCGCAGTTGCTTCTACGACACGACGTCTAAATGCCAAACGAAATGGCATTGGGAGAATATTAACAGAAAAAGTAACATATTGCCTATAGATATTGCTGCATTACAATTATTATTACCTTCGATGGAATCAATGGAAATAATACTACAGCAAGGCTGTACTGGTTTTAAAACGACACCCATGTCTCCATTGACTTCAAAAATTGGATTTCTAAAGTCATCAACCATTGTCGTATGGCACAGACCAGAACTGTTTTTTAAGTGGACATTTTCAGTTTGATCTAAAACAATAAATTTATTTAGATATAAACGTAAACTAATTTATACAATGGATATAGTATTTCAATATCATTTCTAGTTCATATAGCCATACCTTCCTTAATTTTATTACTTTTGTGAGCCATCAAATTAGGTCCGTAAGGACAGAAGCAACCTTCATCAGTGTCTAAAAGATAGGCAAATTAGTTTTATTATATTGTTTGATTATACTTATAGCCCGT
>CAXKVY010012872.1:0-14138 GCA_964058915.1 Tetropium fuscum
TAATAAATCAATCACGTTCTTTTAAGGTTTTGGTTGATGGCGGTTATTTTGTACACTTCTTTGCCCCAACCGATCTACCCGCCCTGCCAAAACAAGTTGTGTTTGTGTTGGACACCAGTGGAAGTATGCAAGGAATACGGCTAACACAATTAAAGGAAGCTATGAATAGTATCTTGTTCGAACTCAAGAAAGACGACATCTTCAACATAGTCGAATTTGGTTCAATAGTTAAAGTATGGAATGTTGAGAAGGTTGAAGTTATGTATGAGTCTGGAGAAGATTATTATTTCTCACCCACCACAGAAGATCCAGAATTTGCATTTAGAAACAAAACGGTATTATATTTTTTTACGATGGGTGAATATATTTTATTATACATATATTATTTTATAGCAACAATCTTTGCCACCTGCATATCCGGCGACCGAGGAAAATATAAAAAAAGCTGAACAAGTGGTAGAAAAATTGAATGCTTTTGGAGGTACTGATATAGAGTCTGCACTTAAAATAGGACTCGAATTAGTAGGAAATAATTTGAAGACGGATGACAAGCATCAACCAATCATCGTGTTTTTAACAGACGGTGAAGCAACAGTAGGCAATACAAATAATGAAAAGATAATAAGAATCGTAAGTGCACTGTCTTTTTATTCTGCCAGAATGTTTACTTTTTCATTTTAGGTAACAGAATTAAACAGTGGAAGATCGCCAGTATTTTCTCTATCCTTTGGAGATGGCGCAGACAAGAAGTTCTTGGAAAAAATTTCTCTGAAAAATCTAGGCTTTGCTAGGCACATCTATGAAGGTGCCGACGCGTCTTTACAACTCCAAGAATTTTACAAAGAAATCTCGTCACCCCTACTTTCCAAAGTGACATTCAAGTATGTGTCAAATGTAACAGAGGTTACAAAGACTGAATTCCCAATACTGTTCCATGGATCAGAAATTGTTGTTGCCGGACAATTTAGTAAGTTTTGCAAAACTCGTGATATGCTGCCGCGGCCAATGAATGAGCGCACTGAAATAATGTTTTTCGATTTTAATCTTTTTAAACAAATAATAATGTGGACTTTTGTGTAAGCCACTGGGTATGCCATAATTACTTACTCAAAAATTATCCGTCCTGATTCATTTGGCTGCGGTCGTCAGTACAGCTTGATATGAGATCTATCACATAGCTCTCTCTTGTAATGCTTCGCTATAGAGTGAATGAAACTGCTAGAGTGTTTTTGTTCGTATAGATGATGACGCATTACCGCTTGATCCTGGGTTTGTACCATTCCCTGTAGTGGGATGGGGAATCAACGGACCAGTTAAGCTTGTACCAGTGGTAGAAAAAGCTACTGGCGGTCTGGAAAGGCTTTGGGCTTACTTGACGCTTAAACAAATTTTGGAGCAAAGGGATGCTGCCGAGAATAAGAGTGGCCCAACACAAGAAGCCCTCAGAATAGCCCTTAAGTATTCATTTGTAAGCGACGTTAGCTCTTTGGTAGTTGTTAAACCAAATTCCACAAATGCGGTCGATACTGAAGATGCATCAAGTAATAATAATGATGGCCGTAAGTAAACATATAATTTACTAATATATATTATATATATATATATATATATATATATATATATATATATATATATATATATATATATATATATATATATATATATATATATATATATATATATATATATATATATATATATATATATATATATATATATATATATATATATATATATATATATATATATATATATATATATATATATATATATATATATATATATATATATATATAATATATATATATATATATATATATATATATATATATATATATATATATATATATATATATATATATATATATATATATACTCAAAATATTGTTGAAGTTTGCTTACCCATAACTTTGTTAACGGTGTGTAAACTAACAGTTGTCAGTTTAGTTCTAACAGAAACAATTGTCTGTCATAGCCAGCTGTGCAAAAAATCATTCCTTGTTCAACTTTGTTATTAGCATAGAAATAAATGTAAAATATAACGTTTTTCTAAAACCCTTGTATCTTTAGCAAAGAAAAGATATTGTAACAAATAACAAAAAAGAAAATGTAAGGAATATATGTAGCTTGAAAAAAAATAAGGAATTATAAGGTGTAACAGGTTGGCCACTCCATATATTGTTTTAAAATTAGGGTAAAAAGGAACTTTTTTGTCACCCTTTATAATATGGACATTTGCGGTTTTTTAAAATTTAATCCTCTCTCAGATTCTTTATAAATTTAGCTATTAGATGAAAAAAAATCAAATCGGACTTAATTTAACGAAGTCATTGATAAGCAAACTTCATCAATATTTTGAGTGGATCGATTATTTTGCCGGTGAGTGTATTTTATATTTTATATCTATACATATTTTATTTACAGGTTATCCAATAATTGCCAGCGGTAAGACTTTAAAACACAGAATAAAGAGTTATAAAAGTAAATATATTTCAGGTTTTCCATTAAGCTTATATGGTAAGCCGGGTAAGTGTATTGTATTATATATAGTTTACTTATGTATGATTTTTATGCAGTCAGCATAATATAGTTAGTAAACCAAATTGGTCTAGGTAGTAGATGTGCTGTAGAAAATGGGTGATTTGTATTTCTGTATGAGTTGACTTTCAGTAATTTAGTAGTCATAATTTAGATTGTGAATGATTTTAGCGTCAATATTTTTAGCCATCCTTCAGATTGTCTTACTAAGGTCTGTCGCTAACTGAAATATTGCCTTCAACCTTCAATGAAAATCGCAATATTATCCGATACGGTTTACTTTTACATTTACAGAATTTTTCACTAAAAGGTTAACAAAAGCAAACAAGAAATAATGTTGCACCCACAGCTTATACCGACAAGATACTCGTTATTACAAGTTATTTTACTCTTTCATAATACTTACTATTTCATTCACAACCTTATAGCCTAAGAGCCAGAGCTGAAAAATGTCTCTGAAAGAGAAGCAGAGAACTTCAAACCTAATATATATAATAATAAAAGTTATGCAGTTCAGTCACTTGTATATAAGAACAGAGCTGGTCAGTCAGTCCGAATAGATGAATGACATTTTAGAATGATTTTGACATTGACGGCGCTGGTCCGTTGAATGTATGATTATTGCGATGTTAAATTAAATACCATTTTTTTAATCAAGCGATTTTTTATATTTCCCCGTACTAATATATTGTAACCACGGGGGTTTTGATCAGATTGGACGATGTTAAAATAAAAGGGAGCGTTCTGGGTTGGCAAGAATATGTATATATTCATACGTACCTATATACACATATAAAACACATGATCTCATAGTCCTGAGTTCGTCGCGTATGCTTTTAGAGTTAGAAGGGAAATTTTTGATTTTGATACATTTGGAATTATCTTACCTCATGTACTCTCATGTTGTCGATATTAATCCTGTAATGGCTGACACTTCACCTAAGATAATATGCACATAATAATTTTGCAGTATAATTGCTGAATTTCGTTGGTACGAGAGATTAATGCAAAAGACATCGGAAAGGAAATATATCTATTTAACAGTTAACAAAATAATTTACGTAAACAATAAATATTTACATGTAACAAATTGCAATTTGGACACTTCTCGACCACTAAACCAGGTTCCGCGCGAATTATGAACCTATCTATATGAGTTAACAAGAATTAATCATTCGAGTTAAGTAGACCTAACACTAATAAAACAAATTTGACTAACTTTCCGCTTACTAAACTATTTGATTTTAATGTATGAAAACCCGAATTAACTGTATGAAAACCTTCCGGAACTGAAGAATTTTGGCTAAAATGGCCGCTCTAACCGTGCTTCGGGTTAAGTCATAACTTACCAGGGGTAGAAATATCTGGACCAATCCTGCGGGATCTACTTTACCCCTTACATAATTTCAGGAAACCGTTCCCGTACGCTTACGACATCTGGTTGCAAAATAAGAACTAAATATTTTACACGACATGGATAAAGAATAACAATATTTTAGGTGTTCCTTGTGGGGTTCCTGTTATCTACACATATGAAGAGAAACCCCACAGAAAAACCCTTCTTAGGCATAAATCCTTAATTCTTCAAAACAATACTTTTATGATATTTCTGATATACTCTTTCTGCATTAATTAGTTAGCTCCTCTTACGTTTTATGAAAGTGTTTTTCTAATATTAATATTATTAATCGGGGTAGGTTGGGCGTAATTTATGATATTACTGTCGAATCATTTAGAGTCCCTGATTTTATGAGACGTACCGCCGGGGGACATACCTAATTAACCCTACTGAAGGGACAATAAGATTTTAGATGTTTTACTTTTTGTCAGTTCGGCGCACATCTATTTACGTTTTGAAAGTTAGCTGTGATATAGTACTTAAAGAGAAAACACAAGACAGGATAAATTAGCCATTTAATGTGGACCTTCTTAGAATTTTGGCAATAAACAAAGGATACACGAATTTTGGGTCGATATCATACTTCCCGAAAAAAATATAGGCTTGGACAATTTGTTACAATATCATACCATTTTGTTACAATATCATAAAAATGTATCAAATTAATGAATAAATTGTGTACCAATGTAGGTAATTAAAATGTAAATTATAAATAAAACCAGAAATTATAATTTCAAATTAAGTTTTCCGATGGTTAAAATACTAGGTCTTTGGAATAGACCGAGCTGCCAAGCAGATGGCGCGCGCGTAATCCTAGGTATCGCGTAATCCTCGAAATCGTAGGTCCTTCTTTTATCTGACTGACGGGCGTCGTTCTACTGAACAAATGACTGACATATTTTTTATTGTTTAACAGATGATTATGCACCCTCAGGCAAATTTTCGAGTTTAGTAAACAAGTTGCAGCTTACTTGTTCTTCATACATCTATTCGGGCTGACTGACCCGATATATATATATAAATGACTGACTGACCCTGATATATATATATATATATATATATATATATATATATATATATATATATATATATATATATATATATATATATATATATATATATATATATATATATATATATATATATATATATATATATATATATATATATATATATATATATATATATATATATATATATATATATATATATATATATATATATATATATATATATATATATATATATATATATATATATATATATATATATATATATATATATATATATATATATATATATATATATATATATATATATATATATATATATATATATATATATATATATATATATATATCATAGAAGATATATGCTATTTTCAGCTTTACTAAATTCATTTTGTTACCCCCGTAAATTCGGCATCTTTGACATCGCACTTGAGGTGCCTCTCTCTCTCTATAGCTCTCCGTCTATTATTACATTTATCTGATTTTAATAAATTTCTAACCAAAACGATATTTTCATTAGATTCACATAATTAGTAATGATTGTTGAGGCCTGTTTTCTGTATATCTGGTTTTATGGATTTTTTTCTAAATTTCTTATTTATAAATGAAAATATCTTATGGCGGGAATTGTGTATTTATTTTTTTCCATGTACCAGAGGTTCATAAGAGCACATAAATCACTAGGAAAAATCAACGTAATTGGATATTGATATATAAATCAACGTATTCGCAGTGGTTCTCGCTAGTAAGTTAGATAATTTTCATTGTTCATGAGAACAGAAGAATATTTTAAATAAATGCTGCAGTACTTGAATTTTAGCTATACTGTTAGTGTGACAATATGTCGCATTTACGACGGAATTATGTCACACAATAGCTAAACTAAATTTCACTCACTAGCCCGGACATCTCTGATCACTTCTATTTATTTAACTTAGATTAATATTTATTAATAAATCATATAATTTGTGTCCTCAAATAAAATCACAAAATATATATCACGACCTCCATGTTGGTTCCAAAAACACATTCTGCTAAACAACACCATGTTCAAGCGTTGACTCACAGAACACCCGCACCTGCCGGGGCCCACCGACTCGCCGTTTCCCTCACTCGGGCAACATGTTTCTCTGTAATTCGTACGACACTTTGTAACCCATAACATGTGAAAAACTTGGTAACAACTCGAACCAATATGGAAGAACTTTTGCAGCATTGAAACCAAATATACCGACAGTGCAATCCTAGCATCGGAATAATAATATGACAAAGATTTGCTGTCCAGCATGGCTACCGTGGAAATATCATACCTCAATGTTCTATAACTTCAGACTTATTTCTTACACAGGTATTTTATTTCAGGATCTTTCCAAGCACCTGCTGCATCGTATAGTGGTGGATCGGGTATGTTGGAACAAATATCGACAATGATTTCACAAAATTAAAGCATATTTTTAATTATTTTAGCTGTCAACTATTTCCAATCAGGAGTTGTAGATGATATCGGCTTAATACCACTGCGAGTTGAAGCAGAAGAGGACAATGTCTATTTATCAACACCTCTTGTTTCCGTTGCGTCAACTAGCACTGTCTATACATCGACATCAACAGTTCCTACTACCCCGTTAACTAGTCCCACATCGCAGACTGCAAAAGTGGATCTAGATGCAATGAAGTCCCAGCTACCATGGCTGTCGTCAGTATTAAATGAAAATGGAACTATAAATATTTCTACAGGTATGAGCTAGGAAATTCTGAAAGATGCTAGCTACCTACTTAATTTTGCTGTGCTACGTAATCATCTAGTATTTTGATATATCATCACTTCACATATATACATATATACACTTAACAAATGGATACCGTCATTTTTAAGTATAGGTATGTTCAATAAGGGGTGATTAAGAAAATTTTATGTTAGGGATCAACAAACATAAAAAAAATAACAAGTACCCTAAAGGATACGTCAACATTGCATACGAAAGTTGCATTGAATAAATTTCTCTAAAAAAAGCGATTTTAAATTTCTCTAAAAAAACTTAGTAGGTACTAAATGAACCAAATTGGAAATGAATGTCCGCAGATCATTAAAAAATATTGACAATCCTGACAAAATTTATTGTAGAAAAAGTGAATTCCATACTTATAGTAGATGATATAGATATTAAATAACTATGATGAAAAATAATTGATAGGAAACGATGGATTATAATGCCACTTCACATTTTTCAAAACTTTTATTCATAAGACTGAAAATCGAAATTTTAAATTACGATTAACGACAAAATAATATTCTAATAAATATCATTTTATTTTTTTATAGTACATTTCACTAATTTGATTGTTTCTCTGTCATTGCTACAAACCCAAAATTTCTTTTCATATAATAAATATGAATAGCAAAGAATTTAAAAGCTAATATATATATATATATATATATATATATATATATATATATATATATATATATATATATATATATATATATATATATACATATATATATATATATATATATATATATATATATATATATATATATATATATATATATATATATATATATATATATGTATATTAGGGTGGTCCTTAGCCATATGAGGTTTTATTTATTTTTTATTCTGCCAATCTCACTCCCTCATTTTTTTCCTTTTAGGATAGAAATAATGTATAGAAAATTTTAGTCCTATTGAACAACTGCAAAATGCAACTACAAAAGCATTTTATTTAAAAAGGAATGAAAAATGACAAAATATAAAGTGACTATTTTAAAAACTTCATTACCCCACAAAATATAAAATATTAGTACTAGGAAGCCTATTATAATCAAAAAAAAACATTATTAAAACAAAAAAACATATTTTGTTCAAGAGATCTCTCTGCATATCCGGGAAACTTATATAATGCGGGCACGATAATCCTTAATTACTTGTAATAGAAACTGCTTTTGATTTTCGTCCTTTGCAATCTTCCGTGCTCTTTACGCCCCTTTTGGCAGTTGCACTTTCGATTTGCAAATTAGAAACGAAGTCCTATAGTCCTCTCGTGAGGCCCAAGTTGACAGTTCATAGTCGCAAAATGAAGTGCTAATATTGAACCGCTCAGAAAATTTTCAATAGCAGTTGGCTCTGCGATAATACGCATGTTATTGTACAGCGTACGTAGAAGGTACACACTTTTCCGGTTTGTCGCTTATATCTCGAAGCTGATAAAATGCCTGGTTCCTTCAATCAACGGTCTACCTTCTACGTGCACCCATGAACCCCGCTCATCTCGTACTAGTGGGGACTTTTACTAGGTATGTTTACCTGATTACTACACTGTGAAAAATGACCTGCCTGCCCTACTCATTTGAAAAAAAACATTTGTGAGAACTGCTTTTCTATTTGCTGTAAATTAAAAAAAAATAGCGTAAGAGAGAGTGTGAATTGCCGTAAGTAAAATCATTCCCGTAAAAGAACACACTTGCTGCTACTGGACTGTGTATTTATCACAAATCAAAAAATTAATTAATACCATGTGCAAGTGATTTTAGGTAGTTACTATTAAAGTACGAGTTGTCGTAACTTTGGACTTTTAAAGCAACTGCTCTGTTTTTTTTTCATTTTTCAATTTATTTCAGCATCTTCTACTTTCAGCCAACTAACAGAGCTAGTTGCCACAGTTTACCCAGAGCTTGCAATAAACACTTTTCGTTCGATATTAGAAGCTTCGGCCACCTTCGGCTTTCCCCGGTCGGCTACGGCTAAACCATCTCTACTGCCATGCTTCTCATCTCATTTTGTAATTTTTGTATTGCGTCGTGAGTCATGAGGGAAGATCAGTGGTGTTTTGTGGTTATATAAGTTGTGTTTATTGTGTTTTGTTTGGCGGGGATTGCTATATAGCGAAATAGACTGACTGGATGAATGGACTGATCAGATCTTTGTTCTATATTGTATATTCGAGTGTTTAATTTTGAGTATAGGTTCATTTTTACATTACTTAAATATACTTCCAGTATAAGTATAATAATTAGGCCATTTTTATTTTCATAATTATTATATTCTTTAGTTTTGTATTACTGCAATACAAGTATTTCATATTTATTTTATATATAATATATTAGAATAATATAATACATTTTAATTCTGAGCTAAGTATACCTATAGCATATAGTTTCATTTCTATGTTCATCATGCTTTTAGTATAAGCAAAGTTTACGTAAACTTTGGTATAACCATGAGATTGTCATTTGCCATTTTTCTATTTTTATAATTTTATTATATTTAGTTTGGTATTCCTGCAATATAAGTACCTTTGTATGGTAACAAAAATATAATATTTATAAATCTTTTTTCTTTCATTCAACAGTGAACAATTAATTATTCAGTTAAAGTAATTAAGATAAATCAGTTGCTATAACTGAAGTATGCATTTGAAAGATTTCTGAACTCATTTGTAACTACTGGTGAAGTTGATTTACAGCAACTCCGGTAATAGTTGATTTAATTGGAAGAGCCAGTAAAAATTACTGATGTGGAATGCCACCATCAAAATTTATCATTTTGCAGCAACTAACTAAGATGTTAGTGTTAACTACCACATTCCATTTGCCACAAAGAAAGTCAAATACTTAGATGTTAGAGCAGTTGTGATAAATATCCACTTTCAGCAAACCAAATGTAGTTATCACAAAGCAACGTTGTAGTTGTCCCCTATGTTAATGAGATTTTCATTTATTACAAATGGGTTTCAGTTACCAGAATTGTTTTTTTTTCTCAGTGTAGTCGGAACAAAGTCCCAAAGGTGCCCAAAGTCAAAAATTGTATTCCTACCATTTCCATCTATTCATTGAATTGACTGGGTTGCTTATATCTTTTATATTGGCTACTTTGTCTTGTTTCAGGCACCTACGAATTGGGGTTAAATGAAACCCTCTCCGATACCCCCGAATGCACCAATGCTCCCAAGAAATCAGCGGGAATTTGCAGCCTCCTATATAAATGCCCCCAAATATACCCCGAACTGACTGATGCAAACATTTATCAGAAACATTTCTGTGAATTACAGGGGTAAGTGCAGATATATTTAATAGACTTAATTTTTTTTAATTCATTTAAATCTTGCTGCAGTTATGCTGGTGTGTGCTGCCCCAAGGAAGAAAAACCATCAACAAAGAAAAAGTAAATACTTGTAATTGGCGGTTTAATACCATATTTTATATATAGACTGCATATCATATAGCTTCTTAATTATTAATATAGTTATATAGATATATTGAAATGTGATTTTATGTTAAGACAGATCAGATTTAATATATTGAAATTAATTTTGTCTACTACTAAGACTACTGTTGTAATGTACTTACGATTTAATACGAGAAATAAAAGATACAAGAAATAGACAATCGCATGGATTTTAAGAAACAGTAGGTATACGATCATATTGTAGCGTGCATTTTTCTAAAATGTGCACAGGCAATAAACTGGCGCAGTAACCCTATTTGGTCCAACTCGGCAAAAGTTGGCGAGATTTAACGAACTTTTAAAATACACGACTCTACAGACCTAATACAGTCTACTGAATGTTTTGTAGGACGACTCTCTATGAATGGCTTTAATCCATATTAGTTTAATTTCCTCATCTTTTGGAAAAGAAAACACTGACACATGAGTGGCACATAAGTATTGGTACTATCGTAATTGCTTGAGCACTTAGGTACGCAACATTTAGAAGTTATTATAGAAAAAATAATATTTTACTTTTAAAACACCTGTGTATTCCCGGTAAAGTCACACAACAAAACAAACCACCTTCCGATGTCTATTTTAATGACTTTACCGACTTGATTCGTACTCGTTGATTCACGTCCGATTTTACTTACTCTATCTAACTTACACATTCTATATATCTCTATCCTACCATATCGAGAAATACATAGGGAATGATTTTTAGATACGGGGTACGGTACTTCATAGATGACTTGATGTAAAATAGTGTAAAATCACCGGGGCCGGTCTTGTCATATTTTTTATTTTCCCGGCCTCTAAGGCGACCACACACATACAGTTTTTCTCAAGGCAAAACTGCGCAGTCTAGGCCTTGACGATTTCCTTAATCCGAACGGTGCCCACACACGGGCCGGGATTCGTACGGTTTTTACGTCAGTTCGTGACTCGTATAGCAATGGCATCTACGGACGATGATGCTTTGGAGGTTATTGGTTGGCTTATGGTGACAAAGTGTGCTTAAACTCGCGAGAAAAAGAATATTAAGAGGTGTCTGGGCGAAGGAATGGCTAATGAAGAGAAGCAAATACTCCCATATAAATCTCCTTTCCGAGATAAAGGGTTTTCCGAAGGATTGGCACAACTATTTGAGAATGGACGAGCAAAGCTATTTACATTTATTATCATTGGTCACTCCTTTGATTAAAAAAAAGATACAGTTATGCGGCAAGCCATTTCCCCCATGTTCTTCCCCCCCGTCTTCTACATCATCATCATCATTATCGCTGCTGTCCAAATTTGAACGGATATTTCGAGGGGTATCTTGATCACCTAGAAAACTAAATAAAAATACAATTTAGCAACTACTTAATTATGTCGAGAGCTAAAATAAAGACTAAATAATAATGCAACAAAAAGCTTACCTTAACATCCCAAAATACCGCAGCTTCGGCTTGTATATGACATCAGCTGACGCTCCTGACTTCAAAGAGTCCTTAACTTTTTTATTTTCTTTTCTGTAGGCGCTTCTTAGGTTATTTATTTTTTAATGGCAGCATCTTTTGTAGCATTCGGGTCAATCTCTTACAGTTTTTCTGTCAATTTTGCGTATCCGGCATCTTTCTTATTTCTGTCGTGGTATTCTTTACACTTTGATTGCAAGAGGCAAGGCTTATTTTCATATATTTTAATGGTCTTCTACAAATTGACGGGTCATATTTAAACAATCATGCACGCTGCACATCGGAGAACTGCTAAATGGACTGACGATACTACCACACACATCGAGATTGGCCTGTTCAGACGGCCTGTATAGTTATTCACAATAGGTTTTCGAATAGGATTTTGGGCACTGTACAGTCTACCAGCAGCCTCAAGGTCTTCACCACTCACCTTGAGGAAATTCTCAAGGTTTGGACTGCGCAGTAAATAGATACACCATTAACTACTTAATAATTAAGTGTCTTCTTTGATAAGACGTGGAACACAGAAAAATCACCACTTGTCACTTGGGTATATTTTGAGTCAGTTGACGTACCTGCTGCACTATGTCGTTTCAACAAATCGTTAACCCATATACTTTCATCAACAGTTAGGTCTTGTAAAGTAAAATTACACTTCAGCACTTGCTCACATAAAAATATTCACATATAAATGGTACCCACTTGGTTTTGATGTGTTATTCGTTTCCCTTAAAATGTTTCTTCTTTCAAACGTCTCTAAACGAATAAGTTTCTTCCTTCTGTTTTCTAAACCCAGGGGCAAATTTAAAGAAGGAACAGATGAGCATTTCAACCGTCTATTGATTGTACCTAAAATAATGACCACTTGTAAATAATTGCCAATTTATAGGAGCAATTTAACTAACTTTGAAATATTTTACTATTATTACTTCACATACCTATTGGCTTCTGGCTTGAAATAGAGCGAACACACAGGCATTGCCGAAGATAAGTACTAGTTTCCGGATTAAAAATGTTTTTCCCATGCTCTCCTACGATTTATTTTCTCAACAACGCCATAGGTAAGTGTTGGTAATATAAACAAACCCGAGGTACTGTCTCTTTCTCGGGAAAACAAAGAAACTGGATTGTTCTATCCATATGTTTATATAAAAAAATCGAGGCCCGGTAAATCTCATCTCCCGGATGTTTACGTTTGATTTTTCAGATATTATCGAACCGAATTAAGAATCAAATATACTCTCCACAATTTCCTAACATATTTCGTTATTTTGACATCATTATCTAGTAATAATTGTTACAACGAGTTACTACTTTCATCTAAATCTGCGCTATACGAAAACAAATCCCAGGTTCTCCGTTTTTGCTGACTGGTCTGCCCTTGGCGTTTAAGAGCACTCTATAGTATGTATATGTATAAAACAAGAATGCACTTGAAATAAATACTAATATCTTGAACAATTTACTAAAATTTTTACATTTTTAACTAACTGTCAATCAACAATATGAATAGCTTTTTTTTAACCACAACTTTGGTGTCATGCGTAATACGTATCCAAGCCCTCATGAATGCACCTTAACCATTAACTCCGGGTTACATCTGAAATAAGTAAATGGTGTTTAGTAAAGCTACATCCGTATCAGCATAGATTAAGTGAATAGATAGTGAGTGCCTATGTTATATTTTCCCGCTCCTAAATGGGACCAGAAACTCAAAGCGTTGGGACCTAAGCCAGAAAGAGAGGTCTAAAAGTGAGATGCAGTACATACGCTAGCGTACCTGACCCATCCCAACCCGAAGTTGGCCGCATCTTCTGAACTACTTTTTGCGGAATTGATGCCAGTTTTTTTGAAGTGAAATAGAAAATAAAGGATGCACTAATAAAATGTATTATATTATAATATTTGTGTTTATCTCTATTCAACTTAAAGTAGGAGGTAAACAACCCCAAATTGTCACATTATTATTGGCTCTCTGGCTTAGGTAAGTGGGTCGCTGACTAATATTAATTGTCCCTCCATCGGTAAGGCTTGTCTTCATGGCTCACAGATTATAAAGTATTAGGATACTGGTATTACCTATAAATAATCACGCAACATCTGCCGCGGGCGCGTGGTCCCAGATAAGTAGTAATGAGGATCAGAGTAATTAATCTCGGTAACTCAGAACCATACTATCATACATAAATATTGTAGAGACTTTGCCACCAAGCCATTCGTAATAAAGAGGATGGTTTGAAGACAAGTAAAAAGGAGTAATGCAAGGAGTAGGACTCAAGTATAAAAAGGAGGAATGCACAAAGGGCCTAATGACGCCTAAGTGCTGTAGTGGAAGTAAAACACCACTGTACTCCGACCCATATATATACACATACATACATAGTCCTATAATCTTTTTGGTGTGGTTATTATATTGTTTGTTTAAATGTGGTGTTAATGTGTTATTGGAAGTGCAATATATATGAATATGACTGATAATAAAAATTGTGAAAAGACCCAGGGGTGTCTGTCCCTCTGT
>CAXKVY010012873.1:0-43406 GCA_964058915.1 Tetropium fuscum
TTATTTGTGGGTCATCAAATACTCCTGCTTTATATTTTCCGTACTCAACTGAGGCATTTTCTTCCCTATATGCGAAGCATATATAGGAGTCTCCCAGGAGTCCTCTAATGTTGTGACAAACTACAAGATTGTCTTCTTGAGGTAAAAAAATATCCTTTAGCAGATCCTTTTCTCTTGTACGGTAAAAGGTAATTTTCATTTGTTCTTCCAACAATTTTTTTTCCCTCAACCTGGAAGCCAGTAATTCAGAAGCTTCTTTTGACAGGTTGAGATCTCTGGCGAAGTTATTTAACTCATCCTGGTTGAAACGTTGAGGAATTGATGACTACTCCTCATAATCACTATCACCTTCATTAGTATCTTCGAGCATAAAAAAGATAGAGGAATAATGTCCTATTCAAATCTATGTAAACCTAGAAAAGGATATTAGAAAGGGATAAAGACGGAACACAAATTAGTAAACAACGCGTACTTCGATTTCGCCGAAATGAATGCTGAGATCCCTTTTCACGGCTTTTTGCACGCGTCGCACTTTTTCACCATTATTATCAAGGGATATTAAACCGCTAGAAAACTAAATATGACCACTTCTCACAAATAACTACAGTTTGACGACAAACAAATATAATGACAGAGTTACTTCAAAACATACGCAACGTTGCCTGGTCTCAAATTAAATATAAATAACAACTATTTGGAACAGGTAATGAAAACAAGAGTTAATCTCATTTTTTCAGCTGAGATTTAGCATAAATTAATATCAGTGTCTGTTATTAAACATAAGAATCGAATGAGGAATGTGGATAGCATAAAATCAATTACATTTCTTAGAGTAAACTGGCAACACGACACAAGGTGAAATTGACTGACCAATAACATTGAAGCTATCAGATGAAGTAAATAAACATTCCAATAGATGCTTGTGCCTCTAAATTTTCAACATTACTTGTCTAGTCTATTAATGGCCGAAGATTGGTACCTTAATCGTGATCAACAGAGAGACAACAATTGTCCTCATAGAGCTCTGGTAGCTGGTGAAACGTTGGGATCGGCACTTCCTGTGAGTGAGGGACCGGGCGTCTTGCAGATGCTAAATCAGGATAAGTCAACTTTCTATAGTTGTTTCGATTTATGCCAGTAATTATTACTACAGAAATAGCAGTCATCGAAGTGGTGTTTGGGTTCTCTCCAAACCATCGGTACGCCGAATTTCAACTTTTTATTTTCCCGGTAGTCCGCTGTCGCAAATATGCTGTACAAGTTTTATAGATCTGATGCTGTGCCCAGGTTTTATCTTGATCACCAACCCTAACAACAAAGTATCCATGATACGCTCTCTTTACAAAGTCAGCAACATTTTTTTCTGTATTACTTTAACTTGTATTCTCCGCATATGTAGCAAAACACATCAGGATGATTTACACAACTTCTTCTAATTGAGCACTTTTTATTTAAATTCAATAACGTAAATACAACAATCTACAAGAAAATACATTTTAGGTTAACTTTATAACAACCCTTTCCTTAACACAAATATCACGCGGGGCCATCAACTTCGATCTACCCTGCACGACGAGAACACAAATTAACCTCAAGTCTAGTTGAAGCATTGACGGTCACATAAGTAGCTATCGCATGCTTACTCCATCTGGTGGATTTTCTGGGAACTAACTAGAGAGCAGACTAACAATAGAGCAAATATACAGGAATGAATCCTTGTATAGGTAATTTAAGACGTCACAAAATGGAATTGGAACTGCACATTTCCTGTAGCATGTTAAAAAAAACACTGATCTAAAAAAGTTGAGCAGATAGAGAGAAACTGATTTCATATTTAGATTTAGCGCTCCAAATATAGCAAAAATCAGTTCTAAATCCTAGGCACCAAAAATAATGATAAAGGTAGTTCAACGTTTTGATATTATATAACAAAATAATATATCACATATAAAAAACCGTTATTTTAGGTACTTAATAGCAGATTTAAAGATTATTTCTTTGAAAATTACATACAATAATGATACAATTTATTATTTGACGTATACATATTTATAAAATATTTAATTTTATATATTTTTTAATTTATTTAAATCAGAAGTGTATTTTAGACTTATTTCAATCATTTCATTTCTATCATTTCAATAAAATTTTCTTTTCTACGTAAAACCAGTACAGGGTCATCTTTATATTGAGTTGAATGTTTCGTTACTTTTGGTTTAGGACCACCTGCTTCGTAAGCACGTGTTGAGGGTGGGGATGAATTTTCATGTAATACTGAGGGAGACGGAAAGTATCTTTTTTTTGGCTTTCAACGAGTCGATTTTCTGTTCTTAATGCGTTTTTGGGAGGAATTTTAAAAAAATATTTCAATTCTAAAACGTCATCATATGGTACGAGTCGGCGCCATATTATAGCTTAGCCGTCTTGCTTTTTGTTTTTAGTACAAATATTCGGGATGTTAGTGTATGTTTTGTCATGGTAACATATGTAATTCAAATGTAAGGTATTGTATAATAATAATTATGGGCTGCTATTATTCAATACTATGGTGTACAATAATTATTTCAAAGTGTTGTATAGTGGACCCATTAGGGTCCACTATACAACACTTTGAAATTATATATTATCGGGTTATTATCAAATGGTCGTGGACAAACAATTTTATCTTCGTTTTACAATTAATATTGGAAGGAGATTAACATTATACCATTTAGACTTTTCTTAGGATAACTGAATATTATTTCTGCCAGAAATTGCCTTGAATTTATATATATGCTTCATAATCATATTCATAATCATTGCATATTTTTGCGCTTTACAATTAAGGGACTGGAACAGCTAAATGTGCTCAGGGCACATTTCAGCAACCACTTTCCAACTACTTCGGAATTTATTCATTGCCGTTGCAACATAAAGAAAACAAAACCACTTAAGAACACTACTAACTCGTACTTCTTTTCAGTCACAGTCGCATATTTATCAATTCCCTAAATCAGGTTTGTTTCAGCGCTGGTAAGGATAAATCGAAAGGCCGTACTTCCCAATCCAGCGGAGCGGGAGCCAGCGGCAAGAGAAACGTGACCTTGCTGGCCCGATACTGTAAGGAGCACGTTCCTAGAAGCTGCGACCATTCCCTGTTGGCGAACGCTACGCGGTATACACGACCATGTACCCTAGCGGAAAGCTTCTTGACCTCCGGGGACAGCCTCACGCTGGAGCTACGACTCGCCGACTCTACTGCACTCAGGTTAATATTTTTAATATAATCCTCAACTCGAGCAAAAATACATGCATGACCCCCCCTGCCTCTAAGCGAATGGTACTTCAAAGGTATATGATAGCTTTCTCTGCGGGAAAATCCAAGCAGATTCTGTATCATATAATATAATCTGAAGATAAATGTACTGTTGTTTATACGATGCATTTATTACTCATGTGTCATCTTACACTCATGTATTGTTTGTGACAGTCATGTGTGAGAATGAAAAAATGCCGCATCGTCAAAGGATGCGGCTACGCTTTGACGAGATTAAATTCGGAACGCGCGGCTCATAGACATCGGGTTTCCCTTTGACGCTGCGGCATTTTTTCATTCTCATATATGTCTGTTACAAACTATAATAGTAATTACTAAGATAAGTAACCTAAATATGGCCACCCCTGACCATTTTATTTAACAGCTTGGTTATTTAATATTATAAAAAATTGTGTTCTTTAGTTGATGGCGAATACAAAATTATAGAAAAAAAAATCCGCGCGCAGCACAATACACGTGATAGAAGTGAGAGTGAGAGAGAGAGAGATAGAGAGGGAGGGAGAGAGAGTTATTGTACCAATTGGCTTTATGGTAACTGTGTAGATTTCTCGTGAACATAGCATCAATCGTTGTTCCTCATTTAGTCGTGGCAATGTTTCGGTCGTTATTCATATCTAAACCGAATATCTGACGAAGAAAGTGAAGTACTGGCAAGGGCGCATTCTCCGCAAAAAGATCATCATCAATTTGGATCAGATTCGAAAGCCCAATCCAGATATATCCAGCAGGATATGCATAAGTAATATTGTATTCTGGTTAATTCCGATTCTGTCACCGTCTGTCACGTTGATAAATTATATCAAAATTGCTTTCCGCTATAGAACACTTGTGGGAGATCGTTGCCCAAGTCAAAGCTGCATTCGATATATCTGTCTCTCTCTCTCCCTCATATCTGCCATATGCTTTATCTCACTTGCGAGATGATGCGAGGTGACGCGACTTTGAAAAATCTATCTCATGCGGCTAATGAAGTATTCAATTAAAAGAAAATCAAAAACCGTTTCTATATTTCTAAAACATCACACATAAAAAATTATCAGGTCCCCATATTAAGAGCATCATATATAGGTACTCTTTTTCATCTTACCGTGTACGTCATTACAATCGTACTGATCAAATTAATGTCCTATAATATAGCAGTTCTCAACAGTTTGTAGGGTTTCAATATTTATACATCGATTTATTTTTTCGATGTTATCGGTTAACATCCACGTTTTTCGTCGTCATCGATGATTAACTATCGTCGACATGGTCAACACCAAGTACTTCCAAGAAAAAACTTGTATTTAATAAAACAAGTGAACTATTTAATAGAAGTATTAGGAAGGAAAAATATATAATAAGCATTAAATTTCATTATTATTATCGCCGTCAGTATCATCATCTTCAGATCTTTAACCCCAAATTAATAATTAACGGTTCAACTTCATCGTAATGTACTTCACGTTTCCAATCTTTGTTTACAATGTCTTCTATATGTCTAACACAATTTTCCCAAATGTATGGAGTAATTTAATCCAAATCCTTTTACCACATACCTAAAACTTGTTTGTCTTAGTAACCAACATTTATAAGGATTATAATAATCCTTATAAATGCCCCACACTAATTCTATTGGATTATATTGGAAATGGTAAGATGCTAATCTCAATACTTGCTGACCATGTTTTTGTTAGAAGTGCAGTTATGGCATATCTCGAGGCCTGTTTGTGCTGGTTGCATACATTTAAAAATTCAAATGTCAAACATTTTCAGATCATCTTTCTAAAATATTGTGCCTTTACAAGAAAGTCATTCTTTCAGTCTCGCCTTATTCCAGGAAGCAGTAAGAAATCGCTCTTCCAAAAAACAATAGTGTGACGCATTATCGATCACCACTATCGAGGGCTCAGTAAGATTTGTTGATTATGTTTCTCCGGGATCCATTTCTTAAAAGAGTTTTGGTTCATTGAATCGTGGTAATCGCCGAGTTTGACTTCGTAGAGAACAGTCATGAAGCATTTTGTATTAATCCACGCCTAGTTCCAGAATGTAGCACAACAAAACGCTTACCATTTCCTGTGGCCTGTTCGACAAATTTTTGTACTATTATCCTGTCACGTTCTTTTAAATCCTCCTCTCGCAAAAATTCATTTTTCGTCTAGGTGCACAAATTTCGTCGGATATCCGCTTATAATTTCATCGGATGTTCTCTTATATTCTCATAAAAAATATATTCTCTTACTTGCAATATGATGCCCACAAAGGAAATGTATGTTATTTTCCTCTGTAAAAGAAAAGCCAATATTCTTTAAAATAAACCACAGACTCGTATCCGAAACATTTAAGATGACCTTTTGCCTCAATATTTGAGTGACTGTTTTAATTGTATTTTTTTCCCTTTCTTTCATAGTATACACAATATTATGAATTTCTGATTTGACTCCATCATGAACATCATTCGCTGACAACTTACGTCTGTTGCGTGTTCTTCCTGGAGTACTAAGAGGTTTACCAGATACGGAGACACCAGATACTTTATACGGGTTATGCTTCTTAAACTTTTTAAGGCCTCAGGAAACTGGAAATGGACGTAGAGCCAAAGCCGAAAAAAATCTCTGAATTTACTAGAGCTGGTTTTTCGGTAGTTGGTTACAGTAATTGTGTACACAAACATACTCTGGTCAGTCAAGCTAATGTTCGAACAGAGCTGGTCAGTCAGTCCGAATAGATCAGAATCACAGTATGACATTTTACAATGATTTTGACATTGGCAGCGCTGGTCTGCTGGTGGAATATGTGATTCTTGAGAGTTGTTACCAAGCGACGCTTCTGCGCATTTTTGAAATGAACAGAATTTGTGTATTCTGCCACCAAAACGTTCGTTTCGTTAACTTCATTTATGGTGGAAACATTAAAAACTTAGAGCTGCAAGAAAAGCTGCAACTTTTTTACTAATCGAAAATTTGCCCGAGGGTGCATAATCATCTGTTAAACAATAAAGAATTTGTCAATCATTAAATTTGTTCAGTAACGACACTCGTCAGTCATATGAAACAAGTATCTACGATGATTCCGCGCGCGCCGCCTGCGTGGCAGCTCGGTGTATGCCCAAGACTTCTATTATTATTTTAACAATCGGAAAACTGAATTTGAAGTTATAATTCGTGCTAATTATTAATAAATAATAATTTACATTTTAATTACATTGATAAACAATTTGTACATTCATTTGACATTCATATCACATTTTTGTGATATATTATTATTATATTACGGGAAAATATAAAAAATCGCTTGAAAAAAAAATGGTATTTAACATGTGGTAAGCACTATGACTCCTATACGTGCCAATACACTGGAAGATTGCTGAACCTTCTGAAAATAGAACATCCTACCGACCAATTTTCTTATTGCCGATTATATCCAAGCTGTTAGAAAATCTCCTTTTGCAGAGACTCAAACCAATTATTGAAGAAATGCAGCTTATTACATTCCCCTTGTTTTGAATCCGTAATAAGTATTCCACTGCATCAAGTACATCGAATTACCAAGGTAATTAAGAGAGCACTACTAGAAGAAAAAAAGATCTGCGCAAGAATATTCTTAGATGTGGCCCAAGCATTCGACCTAGTGTGGCATCGCGATCTGGAATTCAAGCTAGAAAATATTTCCTTCGGCAAATGAGCTTTGAATATACTTTGGATCAGAATATAATGATTCTGCTCCTCTCTCTTGATGCTCCGTTTGCTTCTGGGATACGTCAGAAGAACTTGCAGGTTTACTGCAATAAAATTTGTTGCATTCGTTTAATAGAAAAATATTGATATTTTGATGAAACATATGTCCGAAGCATGAACGTATAAAATATAAATTTACATACAGACAAAAATGCACTTGTACGTCAATGTTTTCACGCTAGCCTTGCGTATGCGCACGGGTGTACACGTCTGAATGTTACGACTGGCGTTGATCATCTACTCATCTTTTTCTAGTTATCATGAAATATGAATATAGATATTTTTTTTACCAATTGTTATCAGCATTTAAATAATTTAACTGTTCGTAATTATATAAACATTAATTTTATTGAGGAAGAAGATTGTAGGCATTTGAAACGTTAATAACGCAACTTGGATTTTCTAGCACATAGACAATTACAAATTAAAATATTACCTTCAAAACTCTACTCTGTACTTCTTACTCAAAGGCGTAAATTTCCTGTAAGTTATATGGTATCACTCTGTTTCTCCTGGGTCCTCAAAGGCAATATCACACTGCCGTAACTTAATTTATACTTTGCACGAATTTGCAAAATATCTTTACAATGGATCAATTTTAGCGTTCGTAAAATGAATCCACGCATGCGTTGTCCGATTTCAAATGGTTGTGAATTGTGAATTATTGCTCTACGAACAAAGCTACATGGTATGTGTATTGTGTTGCCTACATTATTGAAAAAGTCCTGATGTGAGTATCGAACCAGCAATCCCTGGTTTGGAAACCTTGAACCGCTGAACAGAAAATTATGGAAATAATTGTCATTCCATTGTTATGGAACAAATTCCCTTCGTGTTTGTAGACAAAAACAATTGTGTAAGAAGAAGAATTTTTGGGTTTTTGTGAGCTAAGAACGCCGATGACATTGCTAAGACCATTTTGAATTATTGTCTAGAGAATAATTTAAACATGGAAAAGCTTGTTAGTTTTTTGATTTGACGACTGTTCAACTATGGCAGGACATAAAAACGGAGTACAAAAAATAATTAGGGATAAATATCCAGAAGCAACGTTTTTTTCACCTGCCTCGCATAAATTATATCTTGTTATTAACGAGGAAAATACAAGACATTCAAAACACGGCTGCAACAATAAAAGAAATTATAATTTTTTCCCGAGATAGCCCTATGCGAAGAATTTTTACTTCAAACTTTGTAGAAATCACAAACGCACTTGATACATTAGCTTTTAGCGTTGAATTCAATCAACGCGTTTAGTAAGGATGTAAATGTGCAAACAAGAAGCAAATTGTATTATGTATTATTTGTTTGTTCATTATGGCAAAATATTCAAGTAAATTGGAAACTGTTTGTAACATATTGCAATAAATAAATATGGACTTAATATGGACAGAAGTATACCATTCTGATAAAAATTTATTGGTGTAATCAAAAATCAAACAAACAAACAAACAAATCAATCAAATTTATTTACATATTTACATTAATCAATACTCTTCGCATATATTTCATTGAAATACTTATCAGGATCATTTCTATGTGATTTAAATAATCGAAGAAGTTTGTACAAATGGCTTTTCCCTGAAAGTAAGTCCATATCCAATGGACCTGAAAAATATTACAAAATATCATTTTTTGTACCATATATGGATTCTGTGATACAGTCGATTTCAATAAGATTCTCCGAAGACGTCAAAACAGCTTTTCTACTATCAGAAATACATCTAAAAAAACTAGGCATAGAAATTTTACAAATTAAGAATGAAATTTCTCAGAAATACATCGAAAACATCACAGAAAAAAATTAAACGTGGGTAGAAACTATGAAAAACAAAAAAATATGCTAATTCAGAGTTTCAAGACATTCTCCTCCAAGATGTTCAATTCTTTCCATCAATAAAAAAGGCAATACATATTTTTTTATCACCAACCATTATCGCGCATTATCACCAACCAGCGTCACCATAGAAAGATCATTTAGCACATTGCAACATGTTAAAACATGGTTGCGATTGAGCATGTCGGAATACAGATTGTCTGGGTTAAGTGTACATAGGCAAAATGAACTCAAAAATAAAGACAAGTTTTGTAACTGTCCGTTACAAAACTCATCAATTTTAACGATCGGTCATCACTCTTTGGCCACCCTGTATATAAAGTCATTAGCATAAATGTAGAATAATTACGTATTGGCATGTCGTGACCATTCAAATTTAACGCTCTTTAAGCCTACCTATTAAGTTTTAAATAGAAACGTGCAAGCAATAGTGTCGAGTAAGTATATCAGTATTGTCCATAAGACCATTATTTAATTATTATTAATAGAAAATCTGATATCGGTGGTTATTATATTAATTTTAAACACAAGCGGACAAAAGGATAGATAAAAAGACATGGTTTTTGCGGGCACATCGAGTATCGGAAAGCAATTTGACGGCCAGGGAATTAGATTGTCGGTGTACTAGTAACAGTGCTGACATTTTCATTTTGTGTTTAGTTAGGCCTTATTACATTCTAGGGTAAGTCAGTATCCACAAATATAAAACCTTAAAACTATGATCACTTGGCGGTATATAAATGGAACAAAAATAATAATATTTTAGGTCTTTAACTTCCTATAAAAGAAGCCTTGGGGGTAATAATTGGTGATGACTGACTCTCTAGGAGGGCCTCTTTTGTTTAATTAATAACCAACCGCTCAGCGTAGTTGAAACCTGAGAACGTGGTAGGCTGTTTTGCCATATATTCATTCACCTTAGGAACGGTGAATGCGTACCTGCCTT
The DNA here is from genome assembly GCA_964058915.1 of Tetropium fuscum. NCBI lineage: Eukaryota > Metazoa > Arthropoda > Insecta > Coleoptera > Cerambycidae > Tetropium > Tetropium fuscum. The sequence goes on from CAXKVY010012873.1 coordinate 9,819, forward strand.
TGTTTTCGTCCAGCCGTCTGGAGCAGTTGAAGAGTGCAGGGGAGTCGAGTGTTCTCCTGCCGATGTCGTAAATAGCAACTTCGTTTTGTCAATCTCGTTTATTTAAATAATGCTCAAGAGAGTAGTCAGTATTAATATTTTAATTAATAAAAATCTGTAAACCTAATAACAGATGTTATTCGGGAATTAGCATCTAGATTAAATGTTACATCCACTCGTTGACGAAACTTTGCGCATATTATAGCGACTGCACCAAGCCAATTTCTGGTTGCGAGATATACTCGTATGCCGAGTGCTATATTTAAGCCTACATATTTATTTATGCACTGTTGCTGCGCAATGTTTTCTTTATTCTTCGCTTACTTTCTGTTGAGTAAGTGTTTCTGTGATTAAGTAAGAATTTATTTGTGTTATCGCGCCGCGCTATATTTATTTGTCTTAAGTAAACCTAGGAATAGATACCTATTTATATTATTTATGTACATATATTTTCTTATTTATCCTTCAGATGAATATTGTTAACTAATTTTTTTTTCTTATCCTAGTATGGAATTTTTTTATTGTGATTTTGTGTGTGTCTTGTACTTCCCTTTCTGTCGACAGGTTCGGCTGGCGCCCTGGCGTAACTTGTTATATAAAATACCTCCTTTAGATACGACCCATAGCTCTACCGAGTATTGACTGCCGTGCTCAAAAAAATATATAAATAAATAGGTACCATAAGTAAAAAGAAGGGGTTACAGTTTTATAAACAATGTAATAGATTTATTACACTGTAATAGAAACAATGTAATAGATAGATTTGGTCAAGATCGTAGAAGGGTACAGTTTTTATTTAATGAATAGTTTCTGTATAATAATGCATTTTTTTTAAAATTCGTATAGCTACCTACGTTTTTTGTATTCTTACTTATTTCATTTTGTTTATTCCAATTTACTTATATTCTACAGGAGCCTACCGTGGGTATAAATAATTTCAGTAATTCGTCATTAAATATTATTATTAAGTTTTCAAAAAGGTATCAAATTCCAAAAACTATTCTTGTTCAAGTCTCTATTATTGTATAAATAAAATTTTCATTGAAATTCTCTATATAAAATCTATAGCGCCAGGAAAATGCGTGAACTTGAAAATTTTTAAAAAAATCCCGTAATTCCCTGCGTCTTGCGGCTCCCATGATTTTACCCAACACCCAATTGACCCCTCCTATATATTGCTCTAGCGGCGGCCCTGATCTGGGAGGTAGGTATTTAGAAGGAGTTTAAAGTTTGATACTGTGGTCTGATACTTTATATTTTTCCCACATTCCAATACATATACCCTCCCACACATACACACACAATAAAATATAAATTTTATAATTCAGAAAATAGAATAGTGTTCTAATGCTTTTATAAAATTCCATCTTCATTGCTGTTACTACATTATTTGACTACTAATCAAGGGATATTGAATGGCCAACATCAAACTAAAGCTGCGTAAAAACTGTGTATTTGTGTCAATATTTATTTTTAAATTATGTTTGACAGAGCGACATTGTCATATATTAGACAAGCATACATGCAATTTTAGATATAAACATGACATTAGAACAATTTATTTCTCTGCTCACGGGACCTCTTTTGATAAAATTTTCTCCTCTCACAAGTTTTCATTCGGCACCAATACTTAGCTCCCTCGATGGCGATTCTACATGCAGGCCAACCTGAATGTTTCCGACTAAATACTTTCAAGTAGGTCAGGAATGGATTCACAGTAGCGCGCTTATGGCATTTAGGCTTCTTTCGACCACAACGACGCTTTCGCCGTTTTCTCCTGCACCCTCTCTTCTTACTCCTCTTCTTCTTCCCGCATCCCCCACGGCGGCGGCGGCGGCGGCACCCCCTTTTCTTTTTTCTTTTCCTCTTGCACCTGCTCCTTTTAGCTCTGCATGCAGCGGCAACTAGGGCTCTTTTGTGTATAGCTTGCGATCGCGATCTTGACCGGGGCGCGGAAAATATACTTAATCTACCGCAACATGACATTCTTACATATAATTTTGAACAAAAATGCTAATGCAATATTTTACGATGGAATATTGTACGATTTCATTGCGAATTTTGATACATCTGACGTTAATGTAAAATATCTCTGAACATTAATGTCAATAAATAAATGACAAATCTTGATCAACAAAACTATGGAAAACTAGATTTCGGTCCGGTAATGGAAAATTGGAATTTGGGCCCAAAGGCGGTGCTAAAACTTCGCACTTATGATTATTATTTTAATATTTAATGCACAGTTAAGGCAAGCGCCAAGTGATAGGCATGCAATATCTGAAATACATATTTTGCGCTTTGTGTCGTCTAGTGAATTTCTTTAAGCAGATAAAACTGTATGTTGCCATAGCAACATACAGGCGACGACGATATACCATAGTATATCGTCGTCGGTTCATATCCAAATCAAAGAGACGGGATTTTCGCCGAAAAATGTAAAATAACGCTTGAGTTATAATAATAGTTCAGTCAACGAATGGCCCAAAAAGTAGAGTACGTGAGCAGGGACCTAAGTGATTCCTTCATAAACTTTTTCAGGATGCTTCGGGAGTGAACATACTAAAAGTCCTGACATCTAGAAGGTGAGCCGAATGGGGGGGAGCAACAAAGACGGTCCCCTTTTGGGGTTTTCGCATATATGTCGAAAACGGTGCGTCGGCGCCGCGTCGTAGGGAAAAATTTTCTTATACGATATGAAAGCTCTTGAAATTCTCTACAACCTTCATTCTCTATATATTTCCAGAGCGGATGTTTTTCGATCGAAACATTTTAAGTACACTTATGTTTAGTGTTTTAAAAATATTTTTTGTCGTAAGTGAAAAATCAATCTTTTCAAGAATGTTTTATGGCCTTCCAGTTGTTCTTGAGGTCAGTCGCAAATATTAAGCCTGAAATCAGCTCCCTCCCACCAACTGAAAGCGCAGCTAAATAGCATTCCCGGCGCACCTATCACAAAATGCAGCAGTGGCTCGGGAATGAGCTTAAGGGGGTAAGCATGGGGGTGGAAACATCTAGGAGACATGCTGGTGATAATTAAAAGACATGCTGGTGATAATTAAAACAGAAGATCCACGAGCACCGGTGATCCAGCTGCACCAAGGATTGTGGGAGTTGCACATGTATATTCCGGAAATAAATGCTGAACTGTTCTGCGGCATGCCTCCACTGCCAAGGGAATTGCCTCAACGGCGTGCCTATTCACGACGATGAAGACGACACAGAGCCCCTTTAGCGAGAACCGACCTCTGAAGATCAGGAGGCCATTTACGAAGAACCCTTGCCAGGATCCTCACGGTCAAAGAATATGAAAACGTGAATCCAGATAGGGTTGTGTATTCGAGTAATTTGGGCAAACCATTCTGAGTGCCCAAAGTTTCGAGTTCTCTCGAGGTTTCGAGTTCTCTTTACCGAATAGAGCCACATTATTTTAACCTCGTATCATTATACCTAAAGACTTATTAAACCTATTATCAGTTAAATAGTGTATTAATTTGAAATAGAAAGTGATCTAACAGTTCAGAGTTTAACATTGAGAAGTTATTGAGAGTAAGAACAATGAGAATTACTGAATTCGAATAAAAGTACCTACCTTATATATGTGACTTTTTATCTACTTTAAAAAAGAAGAAAGTTTACCAAACTCAGGTTGGTATTGGAGGATGAGCATTGTAGATTAGGATGAGGGAGCTCGCGACCTGATTAGCTATCAGCTCGCTGGCTCAACATCAAGTAAAGTAAGAGTATGTCGTGGCAAGGCAATCGGCCTCGCTGTCCACTGGATTTGGCTGTTTTAGTGTCTTCTTGATCAGTTTTTTTTGGTCCTCTCATTTCCTTCGGTATCATCTGCTTCTTCTCGCATCAGTCATGCTGAAACATAAGATCATAATTATCTTATTGTCCTTATTGTATTACCCGTTGTCCGAGATCTGAGTCTTTGGCCGCTTGTGAGGTCCGACTGCTTCTGGATCGTAGTCCGTGGCCAGCCGGATCAGCGGATTTCCCTGCTCCTCTGCGATGGCGTAGAGCTTCTCGAGTTGGTTCTTGATCATCTCCGTGGCTGTCTTGTACTTCAGGTCCCTACGGATTACCTGGAAGAGAAGGCAACTTTTTAATCCCAAGGCTCAGTGGAGGAGCAACCTTGTGATGCAATTCCTGTAACGTAATTATTTTAAAATATTCTTGGGAAATGTTCCTCCTGGGGAGACTTTATGCCATGTACACGTATTATTATTATATATTCAGGGGTCGACCCGTGACAAAAGTATATGTTTCACAATTGCTCCTCATTGGCAGCTTATGCCATGTACACGTATTTTAATGAATGTGATTAAAATTTAGGAAACATTTGAATTTGTTACAGAGCATTCGTTACATTTATCGATACTATATTATTTTTATCAAACATTTAATAATTTAGGAAGCTGGTGATTTTGGTACAGAGCAATCGAAATTTTTTATTTTTTAGTATCGAATATTTAGTATTTTAGCAAGCACATAAATTTTATATCGAGCATTCGTTACATTTATTGAGCGTCTATTATTTTTATTGAATATTTAGTTTCTTGTCATGCTTTTGGAAAAATTGAAAATGAAAAATATCGAGCATTTAATTTGTTCACCTATAAAAATAGTGGATTTTCAATCGGTTTTCAGCATATGAAAACCTAATCTTACCTCTATGACCCGGTATATTTTAATCTTTGAAATATTCATTCCCATATTCCCATTGTATAGCGTAGTGAAATCCTTGTGCAAAATTCTTTGAAATTGAAACACGTCCTGTTTTCACAAAGAATAATTTCTCAATTTCTTCATAACGATTTTTAAATACCCCATAACATTTTAGCCTAGGCTGTATCGGCGATTTTCAATTTTTATATTTGTAAAGGTGTAAAGAACGATTTATAGAAATTGGCACTTTTTCGTATTTTTTTTCAATTTCCAAAACTTAATCGTGGAAGACATTGTATTTTTATGAAATCACTGGACTCGCAGAAACCTTCCTGCAGAGATTTCGTAAAAATCGATAATACTGAGTGTAGCTATCTCATGTTAAAAGAAAAAATAATAAAAATCTTTTTTTTTTACAATATTCATAATCTCTCTGCCTGTAACTGTAAAGTCCATACCATCAATGTTAGTGTGCACTGATCAGTGACTGCACGAAGTAAAGACATGCGAATTACGTTTTCGTATTTTATTTGCATATATTACAGATAATTTTTTAATTACAGATTTTCCGAGTTTTCAAACTGATTTGGATAATATTTTAAAATTGAAAATTTAACTGAGCAGACTTAGGTGCTACTTGTCGCCAAGGAAATATAAATTCTGAAACAATGGCAAATGTCAATGGTGTTGAAAATTTTGAATACTTTAAAATTGAAAAATGTTTGAAAATTCAAAAAAAAATACGAAAAAGTGTCAATTTCTATAAATCGCTCTTTAACACCTTCACAAAATGAAAATTGAAAATCACCCCTAGGCTAAAATTTTATGGGTTATTTAAAAATGGTTATGAAAAAATTGTGAAAATTCATGTGAAAATTGTGTTCCTCGATTGCAACGAATTTTGCACAAGGATTTCACCACCCTCTATAATAATACCCTTGGAAAGAAGATTTTGAAGATTAAAACATACAAGGTCAAAGAGAAAAGATTAGGTTTTCATTTGCTGAAAACCGATTGTAAATCCGTCTACAATTTTTAAAGTTACAATAATAGTATAAAAATGGACAATAATATTGCATTAGCCGAATCTATTGACGAGCAGTTTATTAAATGTGGCAGTTCCAGTTAGACCTGTTAGTTTCGCGATGGACCACATACTGATGATGCTCTTATTATTTGAAATTATCCGTGGTAAACGCTAAAGTTAACAACAGATTATGTTCTGTGTTTTAAGGGCGGCTTTTATTTTAGCGTCCAAATGCGACGTGTTTGTCGCCTGCAGCCACAAAACATTTTATACGTAATTTCTTGATTCGTCGCATTCGTTCTTTATGTGTTTTCTTTGTTTCGGTTCACTGATGCAGAGCATGTGGTCACTGATTTCTCAATAAACAACCCTGTGTGGAAGCTCACGTTCAAAGCATTCACGCCCGTTCTTTACTGTGGATCAATTTTCTTCCTTGCATGGTGGATCAATAGACGCCTCACCGTAGAAATTATGTTTATAGCAATATAACAATGTTATATTTCTATAGTTTTGTTTGAGCCATTTTCACTTTAAAATTATAATTTCTTTGCTCCGTGTTCTGGTATAGTTTTCTAGAAATTTCAGTATAGCCATAACAAGCCGCAACATAACAAATATGTTACAAACCATTACCTAGAAAAATACAGCCCACTAATGTACCGGGTGATTCATTACCAGAGGACGCCGGCGATAACTGTATGACATAGAAAGTTGGGCAAAATTTATACCAAGAGTGGACTAGAGAACTCGCTGGAAATTATTTTCATGTTTATAAGATGACCGCTAGCGGGCATTACAATAACGTTAAATTGAGAAAATCAAATATCTAAAATATTTTCTTGGTAATGTTCGTAAAATGTTTAATAACTTTGGTCTTAAAATGTTTTTCATAGCTCTTAAAATTGAGTGTTGAGGGCAAGATACATTTGTAAAGAAAATTTGCGATTACCCCGGTTTGGCTTAACGGAATCTTATTACACATAAAGCGTGTAATAAGAAGAATCAGAGAATTTGAAATGGTACATATCCATTCTTGTGTAAATAATAATTTGTTATATTTAAAGGATTTTATTATTTTAATAGCTTGTGGACTTCTGAATGTACAAGAACTATAAATAAAATAACTATAATTTTCCAGTGTCAAAATAAGTTTTCTATAAATACCTATATATGCAAATTAAGATTTGTGTAATTTTATTTGGATTTATGTGTGTAATAAAAAAATTTCTTACGAAATATATATATATTTATTTTCGTCATGTAATTGCCTAAATTTGACATAAAGTTGTATATACTTCTTGCTTCCAAAATCTTGCAGCATGCAACATGACTTCTAAACACATTTCCCTATTAAAATCAATTTCATAAATAGTAATACTTTTATTTGTCTCAAAATTAGGGGGTGCAACACAAACTTTTTGGTTTATTAGCAAAAAATAGTTGTACCTGTATTTGGTACAAAAACTTTTTCTGTATTATATCATTATTTACGTACTTTGTTACTATTTTTTCATTTGTAAGACACTTAACTTCAATACAGTAGGTGTCTGTAATGCCATCTCGAGATGGTCGAAATATTGGATACTCTTTGTTTAAAACTAGCCCTGCCTTCTTAATTTTAAAATGCTAATTCGTTCTACTTCTCGCAGAACTTCTCTTCTAAAGCTTGGCCGCTTATAACAGCTTCTGTCATGAGAACTTTTCATGCACTCATTATAGATTTCATAAGGCATCCAGATTCTGTCTTGCATCGTGCAGCTGTAGTTCTTCCGAATCTAAGCTCATACCAATGCTTGGTTTTGCTTTGTTCGCGCGTAGCATCTTCCCCGGTTTTACATGCCTCATCAGTCATAACATTTTTGAAGTTATTTATGAAGGTATCTACATTTCTAACCGAAATTTTATTATCTAATTTATATTTTAAATAAATGTGATACATGCTAATATTTGACATTTCTTTTATATCAAATATGCCACCAGGAGCTTCAGAAGCTGCAGCAATAACGTCCTCCACATACTTGAGAAATTTTTTGGTGGTAAGACAGGCAAATCTCTAGAAAGTAGAGATCGAAGATCCATTTTAGCATTGCCGACTTTGGAGAGAACCGATTTTTTCCAATAACATTCCGATGATGTTACCGATGACTGCTAACTTTGTCTGCGTAGTCATAATATGAATGCTATTCCATGTTTACATCCCCCTGGAAAAAATGTTTAAAAATGGGTTACTATTTACATACCTAAGATAAAACATAGAAAATACCTTCAGAAGCTACACACTCCTCACATTCACAAGAAATGACTTTCTCCTCATTTTAATCAATGACAGCTTCCACGTTTTATGCTGCATTGTGAGTTTTATATTCCGGTGTTAGTTTTGCTTTCACAATACAACGAGAATCTTGTCGCTTCAATTGAACATAGCCAATAGCGTTGTCTCCATACATCTCTTTCGTTGATCTAATAATAAACAAGAAATGTTAAATCCATCTTAGAACGCATAGCATAACAATATCCATTATTTCATAATGTATCAAAAGAAAGTGCAAACTGTAGGTAATGTATATCAGAGAGTATATCTACTTCAAAAACTTTTAATTGAGAATATAATTAGCGTAAAATTTGTTAACCATTTCAGCATACACTAAAGGAAGGATATCAGGAATCAGCCTTCAAAAAATCTCTCTCCATTTTCAATATCACAAATATCTAATAAACACACCACACACAATCACTGATACGTCAGATTTGTTTATTGTCGCAAATTTGAGGTTATATTTATTACTTACTTTATAGTCACGACATACGTTAAAAATTATTGATTTGTGATCAATGGTAGACCGTTTTTGACTTCACAAACGGATATTTTAAGAGGGACTTTCAAAACTGATGCTATATATTAATTTCCTTAACTATAATATGAGTAACAGATTTACTGTTTTTATTGCACCTATACATTCAATAAATGTTCAACTTTTTTTTAATCCTATTAAATAATATCTATAATTTAATTAAGTAGTATGAGCCCTTTATTTATAGTTAACCAAAATAAATGCATCTATTTGCCTCTCACTCTACAAAATCGCTATCTTAACAGTCATTTGTTTAACTAGGCAGAACAGTAACACTTTTACTGTCGCGGCTGGTTTTTTATTGTCTTTTAACAAAGTTGAATAAATAATTTAAATATTATCCTAAAATAATTAATAATTTATCGAATTCTTCAAGTAACTAAATTAATGTAAATGTGAAGAAGTTTAAGATGTTTAACATAAGCTTGCATAAATATTGAACACACAACCGTAAAAATTAATCCTCTTCCAATCTCCATCTCCAACGCTGGAATGTAATCTTTGGTAAATAAAACAGCAATAGATCCTGTATAAATAATTGCATTACTTTCAGACCAGTGACATTCAAAGCCCTATACGAATTCGTCGATCTACATCTTGACGGCGAACCCTTAGGCGATGGACCCTGCTCAAGGAAATTTGGCGGCATCGCAAACGATATGCAGCAGAAGTTCAGGTCACCGAGGGACATATTCCTTTATGGCAGAGGAGGAGCCAAAAATATTAGGTAAATGTTTAGCCATAAGTTGCCGACGTGGCCAGTGGCGGTGCAAAATGTTACTTGAGTGTGTTTTGAAACATGCTTTGTTTTTTAATCAACCAGTGAAGCAAAAGCTAACATGTAGGTACATACGTCAGTTATCGACTGAGGACTGAGCGTATTAAGAGGGTGACATTGCGATTTCCCATGATTTGTTTGGACCACCACCAGTGCCACCAGTTGACTAATCAAAAAAACAAAATCATAAATCAAAAAATATTCGTTGAGGTAGATTGTCCCTTGAAAAAGCCGTGTTGATATTCAGTAATGCGATGTTTTACATAAAAAAATATTGGTTCATACAATAAAGTTTCAAACAATTTTGAGAAATTGGTGAAATTGTTATAAGTCTGTAATTTTCAATATTATTTTTATCACCTTTGTTATATATGGGAATTATTTTCGAACACTTCAATGAACCAGGGAATATATGTGATTTAATCTGATCTCATCCTGAGTAGACTTTTGAATACAGTGGCACAATCGTGTAGAATAAAAGCTGGAATTTGTCAGGCCCCATTGTGTATGTATCGGTTTAATTTTTTTTAAAGCAGTTAAGACTTCTTACTCTGTAAACTCATATATTTGGAAAAAATAATTACATCTACCAAATCGTCCTCGACTGAACAGTTAAGGGTGATACCCCTCGAGTGATCAAGGGGGTAACTTTAGAATCCATTGTTCGCAAACTTGTTTGTCCCTTGGAAATCTAAAAAAACGGCAATTCGAACAGTCCTTTTTTGGTTTTGGCTTTTTTTGTTGATGTTGCTTGAACAACCCACCACTGCACAGTACATGTAAAAATGCATAATTTAATATTTTGAATTATAATTTATTTAACTTAAATAAACTTATCTAATAATAAAAAAACCTAATAATAAAAATAAAAACTTAATAAACCAAATAATAAATATAGAACACGCCAAAACTGTTAAACGCTACATAAAAGCCGCTGTTTCTGTGGAAATTTGTCACCAAATATCGTCAGGCGTGCGAGAGAGATGGACTTATCGCATGCGTGTGGGTTTATCTGTAGAGTAATAGTATCATGCCACTAATCATGTCAACCTTAGATTTTTTAGGAAGTAAATCTACAATTACGGCTATTGCACTCTTTTTAATATGTAGTGGATTACTTCATCACTACTATTCTTTTTATCTTTTACATTTTTTATCGTAATAAACAGAAATTATTCGTAAATCTGACAAGTAACGTGTTTATTATTTCAAAATAATGACAGTAGTTGTCATCCTCTCGTGTCATGGCTAATTAGTTATTCCATGTGGAAACACAAAACGAAAACGTTAGAACTGTCAACTTTCTGTTGCAAAATGACAGTTTGCCTTCCACCTCGTCTTCGTCGGGTTCCACTAGCACCTCGATCAACACATTATCTTCGTCAGACGGTTCCTCTATATCTGTTGGTTCCATGTATGTTGGCAAAACCGCTTCAGGCTCAAGGTCACTAAAGTCCTCGAAGTTTTGCAACTCTGTTGACGGGTTCAGGTATGCCTGTCCGTGAAACTGACCACAAACTTTGGAGCATTGCAGCCCGATTTTTCTACAACCGCACTGCGCACCACACCCCTTTTTAAAATTATTACAGAATATTGTATTTAATAGTTCGTCTGAAGCAGCTGGCAGTAGTGTTGTTTTCGGCTGTAATATGTCGTTTTTTAAATCCCAACCCCATTCTTCGGGTTGTAGATTTCTCTCTAGCCAAATCTATACTTGGTAGTAGACCCGATAAATATGCTATTGAGCTGCATCACTGGTAGGTGGAAGCGATGACAATTTAACAGGTCTATTAAGTCGTGTAGCCTTAATGAATTAGGTGTATCTAAATTTGTCAACGTTCACTTCATCTTCTGGAGCACCATACATACATAGCTAACAGAAAACGCGTTCCTTTCTGAAATACTGTATCTGGCGGACAGTTTTCTGCTTGAAATATTTGAGCCGAGTGAGTTAAATCAGGATGTTTCTCAAACATTGTCATAACCTTAAGGTTTCCTTTGTGGAATAGTGCCGATGTAGTATCGCATCCAGTGAGGGCATGCAAACACAAAATATGTTCTTTGCAAAGACTATATTTGTCGAGAATTTTAGACGAATAAATGTAGTGTTGATGTAGTCCCTTTGCCAATTTTCTTTAAGAAAATTTGTCGGTAATGTGACTGAGTTCGTCCAATTAAGAGAACAAGCAAATCAATGTCTTCTCCAATGATGATGTCCGTTCTTTCTTTTTCCGATACTTCCATGGCTCTTTCGATGATTATGGACTTCATTCAAGTACTCAACACAAATTCTTGCTACATGTGGTCTTGCATTATCTTGCATGAATATGAAATCAGGACCAATAAACGGAGCATAGGGCATTACATGCTCCTGGAGAATGTTCTCTACATTATTCTGCATTCATTGCCCTTGCATGAATAGGGACTAACTCCGTACGGCCATCGAAAGAAATACCCGCCCAAAACATTTTGGAGCCACGACCAAAGGGTTCGTTTAGAACTAAATTGAAGGCAGCTTCCCTTTCCCCTTGTTTTCTATACACACGTTGCCGCCCATCACAAGATTTTAGGCTTATTCTTGTTTCATCGGAGAATAGGACTTCCTCCAGTCATCGATAGTCCAATTTTCATGTGCTCGTGCAAATCGTAATCGAGCTACCTTCTGAGCCCTGTTAAGTTCTGGTGCCTTTATGGGCCTTCTACTGATCAAACCTGCCTCCCGTAGTCTTCTCCTTACAGTAAGAGCAGAAACTTGAACATTTCTAACCATCTCAAGTTCACTCTTCAATTGCGAACTTGTTACTGTCCGATTTCTTAAAGCATTTTGGCGGAGAAAATGGTCATCCCTAACATTCGTCGCCCTTTTTCTACCCTGCCCATGTCTCCTGGAGTGAGAACCAGTTGCCCTGTGACGTTCTAACATTCGACTTATTGTCGAATGGTTAACACCCAGAATTCGAGAGACACATCGCATACGTCTACCCTCTTCAACCAAAGTTTGCGCTCTTACACATTACAATGCTGTCAAATGTCACACGATTCATTATTTTAAATTGCTGAATATTCCTCAACACCGTATTGTTTTTAAAAATGTGTCAAAATGAGATTGCATACACCCAATCATTGTTTTTTGGTTGACATACGCCGCCTACGTTTTACATATCACTTGTAACAGCAGAGTAAATTAACAGTAAACTGTTGGTGACAAATTCATTTTGCTCTTAAAAATGAACCAATGTATCTAAAGACATGGACCAAAAAACAAAATGTAGGAAAGGAATGGTTCTTAACAAAAATTGGTATTTTTAAAGAATTTGGTTACGAAATTATTCCACCGAGTGTTTTAAAATAAGGGTTATAAAACAACCTTTTAGTTAGCCCTGTATAATACCTAAACCGTCCTCAGTTAACAAAAGACTGGGTATGCAAGTTGAAATTAGTCGTTTTATCTACAGTATTCTAAAAAAATTATCAAAATTGGACTAAAAGTAAAAAAGTTATGAGACCTCAAATTTTAGCAAATATTAACGTGGTGGATAATTTTGAACAGCAGTTTATATATATATATATATATATATATATATATATATATATATATATATATATATATATATATATATATATATATATATATATATATATATATATATATATATATATATATATATATATATATATATATATATATATATATATATATATATATATATATATATATATATATATATATATATATATATATATATATATATATATATATATATATATATATATATATATATATATATATATATATATATATATATATATATATATATATATATATATATATATAGATATATAATATAGCTATAGGTTGGTCGTACGAAAAAAATGTATATGAACAATTTTGTAGAGGTTCTTACGATGTCAGATGCACTGGAAGAGACAATTTCGCGAAAAAACGATTTTCATGACTTTTGACTTTCGATATCTGAAGACGCACAAGGGTAGGCATACGAGATTTTTTTGTGCTGTTGGAACATCAAAATGAAGGTCTCTGCAAAAATTCAGCTTGTTCAGCCTCATTCCGCAGATGGCCTGGTCTATAATCAATTTATAGTAATCGTTGTTCTTTTTTAATTAACAAAAATAAAATAAGTTTTAAAAATACTAATTTATGGCGCTATTTAAAAAAATGCCGCATTTCCGCTAGGAAATTTTAGTGGGAAATGAAATATTCGGAATCAGTGACCCAAAAAACATAAAGTAAGCTTATAAAACTATATCCTCCTATTTTTTCATATTATATTCTCTATTTCTGGAGTATTAAATAAAACTGTATTTTTTCCCTCGCGGCCACAATATGTACTATTACGTAGTTGGTAACTACGCAGTAAAAACACAATAATGTATGACTACTAGTATGACATAAACTAAATTATTGTATTGTATCCTGGCTCTAAGACAAGACATTACATTCATTTCTCGACGAGAAATTATGAGTTATTATGACGATAGTTACTGCTATTATGAAATTTAATTCCTATACGCTACCCAACAAACGAAAGAAATTGCTTAACCTTTGACATATACGAAATACCCGTATTTACCTTTACTGGCAGCGATATTGGATAACTTAATACATCTGAGCGTGACATAAATGGGTGTTATGTGAATGGCATCGAATAAATGACACAATTGTCTGTAGGTGAAAGAAGTAACATGGTGCTATTAATAAATATAGACTATCTGGGAATTGTAAAAGTATTTGTGTCCGATGTACACGTATAGTGGCAAACAGTTGAAAGTGAACGGTTTTATTTACTTCATGTAATGTGGCTTTACATTTACATTTACAAGTAATGAGTAGATAGATGCCTGTGAATTTATTAATTTGATATGTCAAAAGTGACTTCCTCTTAAATTTATTTTCATTTCATAATTTTAAAACGTGGTGAGCTTACAGATGCGGAAAAACATGCATCGTAAATTATTTTAATGCTGGGTTGCTTGAATTTTTAAATTTAAAAAGTAATGGTTGCAAGGTGAAGATTTAGCATACCATCATGGGATGGGAGCTGCAAGGAGAAGCAATTTAATTCTAGATTGGTTAAGGTGGAACTGCTTTGATACGGCTGCAACAGCTTGTCATGGTACGCAGTTTCCTGCTTTCTTGTGGTCAACTGGACGCCGAATTTAACAGAGTGATGTAACGAATTATGCAGCTGCTAAAGAACCTTGGTTATCTGACTGCAATAGAGAAGCAAGGCTGCCAACAATTATGTGGGCAGAGATGAAGATTTTTGGTATAGTGATATTTTCTCCGACGAAAAAATGTTTAAATCATGCAATGATAGCATGTTTATAGATCAATAAATTCGAAGGAGTCTGCTGGCATATGGAAACAAGGCTAAATGGTGCAATGGTACATATTATAGACATTTGTTGTAAAACATTATGTTGCCATCGGTGCAACAAATTCGGACAATTTTACCTTCCAAAAGAACAATTGCCCAATTCACAACTGCAGATTATTGCGGGACTGGTTCTTGGACAACAATATTGAAGTTTTGCCTGGGCCAGAAGAATACAAAAGCCCCGATCTCAAACCGACTGAAAACGTCTGGGGACGCTTGGTCAAGGAAATTCATATCAGAAATTTTCTTCCGCAAAACAGGGAATAACTTGAGAATGCTTGAAAAAATGTGGTTACAGATTACTGTCGAACTTTGGCTTATTATATGCGAAGATAGTTGGAATCAGTAATTACTAGCAATGGAGCACCTATTAAATATTGATGTTAAAATATCATGTTAATTGATTTCTTCTCAACCAGTAGGTATATTATTTCTTCATCTTGAATCAAATTAATGAATCTTAGATATAGATTCCTCACCTTGCAACCATTTTCTTTTCAATTTAAATGGATATGCAACATTTTCCAACATGGAAATGGTTGTCAACAGCACTTAAGACCACTCAGCATTAAAATAGTTTACGATGCGTGTCTTATCCGCATTTTCACCATGGTTTACAATCATGAAATGGAAATAAATTTAACAGGAAGTCACTTTTGACATTTCAACTTAATAAATTCATAGGCATCTATCTACATATTACCTCAAAAATTTAAAGCTTTATTTCATGAAGTAAAAAAACCGTTTACTTTGAACTGCTCCTTCAAACTGTACCTATACCAAACAAATATATTTTAAAACGTACGTAATTATTTAATTCTTATTGCACTCATGATGCAGCTGCATGTGGTCTGTGGAAATTAAAAAGAGTAATAAAAGCTTGTTAAAAAAGCATATCCTCACTAAATGTAGTAATTTCTATAAATGGCAAGTAGTCATAAGTAAGTTCTCTAAAATTATCTCTTTTAGTAGTTTACCTATCATGTAAGTCTATGTACCTATGTAGTCCTATGTTACCGTTCCGCCGCTACTGACTTTTACTTTCCGCTTCGACTTCAACACGCTAGGTCCGTTAATAAAATTCATTCCCTCATATGAAATATTTTACGGCCTAAATGAAAGAAGTTTTCCAGGCTAATATTACTTTATGAAAATTGATCTCAAACTTTATAACAACATAAAGAAGACTTTGAAATTATATTAGTAAATTAAGGGTATGATATAATTTCCCAAAATCCTGAAGTCTGGTTCCTAATATACCAACGTTTATTCGCAGTGCGATAATAGCTATTTATAATACAAGTGCGAAAAGTAGGTACATGTTTAAAGCAGGCATTAGCCGTTAGAAATTAGAAAACGTTGCAAATTTAGACAAAGTTGTTTCAGAGTAATTGCTCATCATCAGTGTAGTGCATCCTGCTTAGCCAAATTAAAAAGACCTTTTATTGGTCTTTTTAATTTGACTCATTAAAAATGCATATCCTCACTAAATGTAATAATTTCTATAAATTGCAGGTAGTCATAAGTAAGTTCTCTAAAATTATCTCTATTTGTAGTTTACAACCCCTGCTATGCAAATTTATACCTGTTCGAGTTGTGATATGTCCCCCTCATTGATAGTTGTGATATGTCCCCCTGTTCGAGTTGTGATATTCGAGTTGTGTCCCCCTATATCGAGTTGTGATATGTCCCTTGTGATATGTCCTTGTCTAATGCGTTTAAAAGTATGGGCAGAGCTCTCTCATTACCAGTCGATATCAGTATGCTATGAAGAATTTAATCTGAAAAGAATTTCATAGTCGGGTTTAGGGGTTTTCACGTAGGTACCTTCTGCCTTCTGTAATATCATTATTATGGAATTATTTTTAATTATATGCTTTAACGGAAATATTCAAAAGTCTTTGTATACCATATAAAAATAAGATTTATTGTTGTATAAATGTGTAAAATCAGTTAAGTAAAATTAAAATTCTTCATCTGAAGATTCGGTCGAATTATCCTTGGCTCCTAATTTTTTTCCTTACGGCTGCCTTTTCCTGTGGTGATAAAATCCCCGCTGTACTGAAACTTAAGCTTATTGTACCCCATAGTCTCATAATCATAATCTCAATCGATGTTTCACCGATGAATATGTGGGATTGCCTCGTTCCCGGCGCCCCTATACAATACAAGTGGTGTTTTTGTTTTAATAGTTCCTTTATTGATCCTTTTGCGGTATTCTGCGATTTGCTGCAGGTAGGATCGGCTCCCATCAAAACTACTTTAGCGCCTTCCCTGGCCAGCTTATCAGCTCTCTCATTGTCTATGTTGCCCTGATGTCCTTGCGTCCACTCCAGTTGTAGGGGAACCTGGCGTAGAACTGGGTAATAAGTTGTTGATTTTTTTTTATTCATGTAAGGGTTAATTAAGAAAGCTGAATGATTTTCCATGAACACATTATTAAATTTTACTCTCTTTCTTGAACAGTTTTGCAGTTGCTCTTTCTATCATGGCTAAGTCATTTTTCTTTTTTTCCTGAGTAGCTGCTTTTAACTAGTTTTTGTATGGTGAGTCTGTTAAGTCTTCCCCCTCTTTCGATTCGTCCTTTTTGCGCTTTCTTTAACTTTTGAAATAGGCATTACAATTTCTAGTGGAACATGAAATTAAGAGGCCCTGTTGTCAGTGGACATCCAAGAGCACCAAGTGGTGGCACAATTAGTAGCCTCATCATATCGAACTTTCTTAGCGGGTGTATCATCATTAGAGTTGGCTAAATAATCGCCAGCTTTATCATCCAACCTGATAGGCATGTCTTTTTCAACTGGTGTGCTAGACGAAGGCAATTCCAATTGTTCAGCTTCAGATGCGACAACCTCTTCATTTGCAGGTCTGCCAAGTCCAATGTCAGTTGTGTCTGCTGGGAGAAAATCGACGTAGGTGAATATGGATGGATCAGTTGGCCATATTCCTGTAGCATGGAATCCATTAATAGCAGTTTTCATTGTTGCGCATTGGATGATAGCTGATCCAAAAAGTGCTGAAAGTTGAAACAGTGTTACGACTTTCCCTGGGTTGCTTCGTAGCCATTTTCGAAGTTCATCGCTGTAATGAAAACTTAAAGGCTTCATAAAAGAAACATCAAGAGGCTGAAGCCTGTGAGAGCAATGTGGTGATAGACATAGCAATGAAATGCCATTCTCCCTCGCATAGTCTATAACGTCAAGGTTCTTGGTATTCGTTGAGTGACCATCTAATATAAGAAGAACCGGTAAGTCTTTTGATGCCTTAGAGAATTCCACAAATTTTCGAAACCATACAAAAAATGCTTCAGTAGTCATCCATCCAGTGCTGTGCACCACAGCCCAACCTCCTGGTGGCAATCCTAACTCAAATTCTTTTTGCTTCTTCTTTCGAGGGAAAACAAGTATCGGGGGCATGTAAATTCCGCTTGCCGATATACAAATAAGGCAGGATACAGTTTATCCCCTTTCTGCGGATGTTAACGAACCTACTTGACGTTTCCCTTTGAAAGATATGATCTTTGAATGGTTCTTGGGGTTCACTTAAACGCCCGTTTCGTCGCTATTAAATATTTGCGAAGCCGTTAGTTTGTGCTTGTCGACTAACTTCTTAGCGACACAAAAAACTATCTATAGTTACTTTAAAAGCCCATGGCTCTTGCACCAGACGTTGCTTCAGGTCTTCGAATTGTTAAAGTAGGATGTCTCCTAAAGAATCCATTGACCCTATCTTGACCTGCGATTTCATTTATATATCTATGACTAATGTCATTTCTTACAGCCAACTGATAAGCTAAGGTTCGTAAGTCTTTCATCGTTAGACCGAACAACCTAGCTTCCATGGTTTTTAAGTAGTTAACGAGCTGAAGCTCCAGAAGAAGTTCTACCGTAAATATTTTTTTTTAATTTTCCAGCAGTTTTATTAATATTGCAGTCAGGGTTTTCTCTTTTCTTTTTCACGTATCTTTCTCTGAAGTAGACAGAACAACAAATTGGTTAGGAACCTTCAAATACCCATAATTGGCCAGAAATAACCACCTCGACGGCATTATACATTGCCTCAGTAGACCATGATTGCCTATTTGTTTTTTTCTTGTATGCCCGAACCATGTGACGAAAGAAAAACAAATTAGGAGTCTAATAAAAACAATCTTAGTTAAACAGTGCGGGCGGTATGGGGTACTTCCCCATTCCGCCCCACCCGTTCCGCCCCAACGACACGATTTTGATATACCTCACCTTGTTACAAAATCATCAGAAGTTGCAAAACACTAGCAAAAAATCACACAATGAAAACTTCACGCATCAACGTAAAGAAAACTAGATAAACATGGCTGCCGCAGTTGAGCAGCTACATGTTGATCTAGGTACACTTATTGCCGCTTGCTGGCAGCACCCCCTTGATACCGAAAAACTGCGAACTTCATTCCGCCCCGGTACCCCGTTCTACCTCGGGTTCCCCTACACTGTTATGTTCTGCCAGTATTATCAAAGAGTTTTGCCATTCTTAGATCTTTTTAGGCCGAAAGACAGCTTCTAAAATTGTCAGCTGCCTGAAGACGATTACAAAAAATTAACAGTCGAAACGTTGTGAATAATTATCATCACTTGACATGAAAATAGCTGGAAATTTATTCACACATATATAATACATCTAAATTTGAAATATGCAATTGTATGAATGAGCTGGGTTGTATTTATGATATTATATACCTATTGCACTAAACCGAGATATTGCATATGGATTATTGCAAATATTAGTTTTCAAAATATTAATAGCAGATATATATTTTATTTGTTGTGTAATTAGTCTTATTTAATTTTAGCTGTGTCTACCGCTTCGAAGCCCACATAGAAGAAAGAATAAAAATCACATTAAATAAGGTGATAGTTAAAAAACGAGGGTGTGAGACGAAAGTAAGCAAAGATACCGATCGTCTGGAGTGCATCGGCAACACGTCGGCGACGCTCCGCTTTTTCGAACTTCCGTGGTCGGACGTCCCTGGGGTGCCCAGGGATTGCTTATGCTCCGTTGACAATGAGAAAGTGGTACCTTTCACTTACATTTCAACGTCTAATGTGGTGGAATTGCGATTTGACGTGACCGGAATGAACGCTTCAGATGACTTTAACACTCTGTATTTCGAGGGAAACTGGAAATTTATACGGACCCCTACGTGTTCGAAAAACCTTAGATTACGCGGCCCGAGCGGACAGGTGCCCTTCGTGTATCCGCCCACATCTGATGAGGTAAGAAAGTAAGATATCAGAATCTAAAATCACTGTGGTAATTGTAATTTGTTGTTATATATATATATATATATATATATATATATATATATATATATATATATATATATATATATATATATATATATATATATATATATATATATATATATATATATATATATATATATATATATATATATATATATATATATATATATATATATATATATATATATATATATATATATATATATATATATATGCATATAGCATGAAACATGTTATTTGTCGCTCGACTTTGATTTCATTGGTATGACACAATTTGTAAATATAAATGACGTAAAAGATACTAACGAGAAATCTATGAAATAAAGAGGTAAAACTACGTAAAGAAAATAAAACAAATCCTCAATATCTCCTGTAAATACTCAATAAAAATTACAAGCTGTCACCGGATCCTTCGCCATTTTCTAGATGCATATTAAAGCTGTTAAATATATGACAAATTATATTACCGGTCGCGGTTCCCACATCGTGTGGCACAAGTCAGGTGAAATTTAGTTTTACTAAACTAGTGTGGTACCTGTGCTGATATGTAGCTGCTATGTATTGAGAATACTAATTTTAATCTTTCTCAATTTCTTTAAGGCCGACTATAGCCAGATTTAAAATATTATGGAAACTCGTTAATACAAAAAATTAAACTGGATTAATATTAAATGTTAAATTATATAATTAAGTTACAATATTATGCTTATATTATTGTGGCCCTCACCTAGGGTTAGATATTTTAAGATTTTTTTTTATAATAGCCTTACGTAGACGATGGTGATGGATTTTATATATTTATTAATCAAAAAGGCCAAGAGAGGTAGGGAGAATAGGGAGAGACTCCGTTTAGTTTGTAAATACTTACTCTTGTTAAGTTATACACATTTATGTTCCTATCATCATAATTATATTTGATCTTCACTATATTGTTTTATAGAATGGTTTCTTTTTATAAATATCTAATAGAGAATATATTAGTGAATATATTTGATCAATAAGAACAATCATCTCAGAGTAGGATCAGTTAGGCTGAATTATAATAAGTTATTTTTAATGTCAAATTTCAAATTCGAATAAATTAATTTTGTTATATTATTTGTCTCTCAGAATTAAAAATTTATTATATGGTGCTTATCTCTATAGCAAATATGAATCTTTTTTTTTAATTAAAAGAAAAATATTGGTGTACATTACATATAACATAAATTTATTATAAACAAGCAATATGAGTGGTGCATTGATACATTTCACAAAATCTTAAAATATACCCCGCGATAACCTATTGTAGGTACCTTAAATTATTAACATGGTATATGAAATCCTCCAGAAACAATATTCCTTATCTACTAAGAAATACTTATGACGAATTATTAAAAAGAGAAGTATTTAGATATAATAACTGTCATTAAAATTTTTTAAAATGCAAGTTATACCCAATATACTTGTTGCACTCTACACTCACTAAAAACACTGGAGTGATGTTATCAAGCGGCGCAGTGTTGAGGCTGGACTGGAATGCTGAAAGCTGGAACCCTGCCTCATATCACCTTCAACTGCGTACAATTCGTAACACTGTTTACAATTTTGTAGGTTTACGGTATTTGTTGATTTCACTTTTGATTCGTTGATCTTCTCCTTGGTATGATTACACACATTACAGCTTTCATAATACACAAAATAATACACAAAAACACTTAAATTACTACCCATACAATTACAAAACCATGTGTAACCATAACACAAGTCCATTTAGCCCATTTAGCATAAATTTAAAGCAATTACTTTTATTTTTAGGAAACTAACTTATTAAACTAAACTTAAAAACTAAAATGTTCTCTTAATAAATGACGCTGTGTGGCTCCTTGAATGCCATATGCATAAGTTTTTTGTACTCTTTTTTAGCTAAGAAAATCCTTTATCATTAAACAAAAGCATTTCCTTAGTTACTAGTATCTCCTTGGCATTGTAATTATTATATTGTTAACCAATCAGATTGCTTTATTATTTTCACTTTTCGTAATTTCACTTTACATTACTATTTTTAAAACATCACATATCAAATCTATTCAACCGTACGAACTTAGGCTATTTTAGGGTTTCTTGGCTGTTCTTCCATATGATACTAATCGAACAGTCTAGTAACCTTAAAAATTAATTAAAACTGTCATTTTTGCCTATGTCAAATATGTCACAAAATAAAATATTCTTTTGAAAAAGGCCCAAGAAAGGGACCGAAACGTCAAGTAATATAATCAAAAGTCGTTTTATTGCTACTATACCAAGATAAATCATCCAAAAATATATAAAGATAGCAAAAAAGATATATATATATATATATATATATATATATATATATATATATATATATATATATATATATATATATATATATATATATATATATATATATGTATATATATATATATATATATATATATATATATATATATATATATATATATATATATATATATATATATATATATATATATATATATATATATATATATATAATCCGGTCGGAAAACATACATTACTCTGCAGCATTATTTTGTAGAGATGGCATTAAACGTCAATGTATATTATAAATCAAGTTTGGATTAGAGAAGTAGAGAACATAGTATGTATAATGTTTTTAAAAATCGTTTCTCGAACTCTCGGTCTCGGTGATCAAATCTCATTTTCTTTCGACAAAATTTTATTTTCAGAACTTGCTCACCAAATACATATTGATTTATTTATGCAAACATAAAAGAATCACCAACATAGTACCTATGTCGTTTAAAATATTGTTCTGTAAAATATTTTTCTAGCGAAATGATTTTGCAGAAGATAAAATAAAATTAGATTTCTCTTTTTTACCTTATTCAAGAACTAAACCTAATATATTTTAACCACTATCTGATAACCCTTCCTCTATACTGTCTATAAAAGATCAATGGAAGCTACATTTGTATTTCTTAATGACCCATCAAGCTAACGCTAATAGCAACAACACGAGCTTAACTCTTTCCTGACCTCGGACTCTCTCAATTAGACCGAGATGGGAACGAATGGGTTGCTAACTGTCAGGCACACAACAGGAGTATTAAGGAATCGTTCAGGCAAACGTTAACAATTAGGAATGATACGATTGTATAGTATAAACTTAATAAAGCATCACAATACAGTATCACAAACATTTACGTTAGTATCCATTATGTCTATGCGAGATAATATAGCAGAAATACAACAAGTATCGTCACACTCATTGGTCGATGATCACGTGGTCAAAAATTTTATGGTTTAAATTTTTTATGGTTTCCCTGAACAAATAGAGATAATGTTCATTCATGGTCTCTATGTGAAACACTGTGATAATTTGATTACAAGATATGCCAATCTTACTCACTAGCGGGAATCATTCCGAATACGTTGATATAATTATGTCAAATTATGTTGATTTTCCCTGGTGATTGGTGTTCTCGTATGAACCTCTGTTAGATGGTAAAAATATGCTGCCTCGTAGCAGTACCGACGCATCGTATGGAAAATATCACTGTATTCAAAGATGAAGGGCAACTAACTTGCTAACTTCCAAATTAGACCGACTTATAAGGTCGCCAATTTTTACCAACTTTTGTGAAAACTGCAAACTCACTTTTAGACGTCTATGATTTGAAAAGAGCCACTCTACGTGAAACAAATTCGTAGAATAAAATTTATGAGGCATCAAATTTTGCGTTTAGTGAGCACCGAAATATTAAATTTCCCCTTATTTGACCAATATGAAGGCTTTCAATAATAACAACTCTGTGCCGGCAATATGAACCTCCCACCTCTCAAACCCCTCTGCTCAACCCTAAATTGAAGTACTAACCAAGAAGACCAGAACAAGGAGACCGAGTTCGCCTGTTTCGGGCGCCACATAATACGTCGCAAGATAAACTTAATGGCGGCGGACTCTTACCTGCGCAAAACGGTACCACACACAATTGCACCTTAACCTGAGAGAGCACATTGGCTAGGAAAGCACCAAGTACAACTCCTGAGAAAGCACATTGGCTGAGAGAGCACGAGGGCTGACGGAGGCTCCCGAAGCTAGATAGGGGGCCGCAATCCCCTTGCGGATTTCGACGTCATTTGTGCCATTCTCTCGGTACCTATTTTACGCGAGCTCGGTCTCATTGTTCTAGTTTTCTTGGTACCCACCCACCAACCTACCATCTCTCTACCAACCCACCATCTCTCTCAAAACCCCCTTCCCAACCATAAATTACCTCCCTCTCCTTTTTTTTATGTATGTCTTGAGGATTTGTAACTATTTTGTAGATGTAATAAGAAGTAATAAGTACCCACTTAAAAATGTATTTTCTATTATTTTACTTAGTTTATTATACTTAGATTTACGAGATAAAAGAAGTAATTTTTCAATATATATTGGATCATTGGAAAATTGGTAGACCATATAAGTCAACTGGAAAAAAGAGTAAGTAATTTGTAGTATGAAGATGCGATGTATGGAAAGTACCTGATAGCAATGCCTATTTCATTTTACTCCCCTTCATTTGTCTGGTACTGTGGAAGGTCCAAGCGTATGATGTGCAATGGTCAATGGGGTGGTCCATAAATTACCTTCTGAAGTCTCACCTGCATCTGACAGTGGTGCAGAAAACAGAAAGGCGGCTTCTTGCTCATTGAAGTGAGTTTATTGGTTTTCACAATAGTTGTACCTTTTGTGGTAAAAGTGATGTTTTCCGTACGATTCTTCGTTTGCAACATGAGCGGAAAACCTGAATACCTCCGAAAATTCGATTTGCTACGAGGCAACAAACTTCAGTTTCGTATTCAGCACCCCAAAAAACATATAATTCCGTTGAGAAACCTTCTACCGGACTCATGTTACGGAAAAACTACCATTTGATCAGGCTAATAGTGATTTTGAATTGTCATTTCTAGAAATATAATTCAAGTAAGCACGCTTTCCTGCTAGCAGAGCATGGTTTATGACATTTCTAATTTGCAATAATTCCACTTTGTTTTGCAGTGTTTTTTTGTTTGCAGACATGGCTTTATCTATTTATTTAAGCAATTTAAACTTATCAGCTATCCAGGGAGTTTTTTCCTAGTTATATGCACAGATTACACAGTTATTAGTGGAATATGCTTATTAAATATGTCTACTAAATGTTTATTTAAAAATCCGATTTCTTGTTCAACAGATTCCATATAATAGATTTATGACACAAATGTGAGAAGCACATGTTTAAGGCACGCATATGATAGTTTGCGGATCGAGAGAAGCTACTTCTCATTTTTTGATATCAGCATGTTATCGTTCCTACAGTTGAAAATGTGTTGCTATATATTTTAATCCTCACCTCACGTCACCTTAATAGCTATTTATACAACAAGTGCAAAAAGTAAGAAATGTTAAATACTAGCACAATATTAATTCTTTCACGTAACTGATATATGGGGTTTTACGGATTTTTTCGTTATTGGCTTAAATATAAAACTCTCTAACAGTGTAGGCGTACCTACTAGAACACTGACTCTTTAAACTGAATATTGCATTTCGCGAAACGTTCTCAGCTGCTCTATTTCAGGAAATTACATTCTAAATTAGCGACATGGTATGGAAAATGGAGATACCGTTAAACTGCGACAGATTAAAGGAAATTTAAGCGGGATTCAGCTTTCTGCAGTTGCAGCATCTCATAGAAAGGGTTTATATTGTGTCAGTTCTACCGTGATTGCGGATTGATGTAAACATCTCTGAAATAAAACTGATGTGACTGCTTGTTTACACTAAGAACTGGAGCGAATATACTTGGAAATTTTCATTGTAACCTAAGTCAATATATTATACAAGAAAGGACAAAACATTGCAAGGGAACCTATAATATAGGTCTAATATTATATATACACTTTGCTGCGACCGTCGCCGTCGGAAAGAGTATATTGCCTTTGTTCGAGAACACTAAAACGCCAATTTGCGTCGGATAGCAAAAATATTGACACCATTGCATTCGCCATCACATCAGAAACATCTTCCAAAATATCCGTTCGTCTCTCCGTCCATCCGCCTGTGTTTCTGGACGCTGTTTTTCTGTTTTTTTGTGAACACGTTATCTTAAGAACGAAATGTTCAAACAACGTAAGATTTGGTAGATAAGTAGCTTCTGGGTAAAGATGGAACCCTATTGTATTTGACTACTGTTCAAAATTAACGCACCATTATAAATTTACCGAAATTTTGTTGCTACTTTTTTCCGAAGTCAATGATTTTTTTTGCATTGTAAGTTTATTTCTTGAGAATGTCACAATACTTCTTGGTTTTGATAAAATGTTAATCTTCGGTTTATACCGGTCATAATAAAAATAATATGTTTTTGTTTCGTTCGTAAATTTGTAACACCCGGTGGGGTATACCAGTAACTAACATATCGCAATAGGGAACATGACAAAAAATTTTAACAGAAAGTAATACTAAAAAACATATCGTAACGTTATAATAAAACGTGTACTTCGCAAAAAAAACAAGATTTCTAATTCCGCACGAGCAGTATTAAGAATCTAAAAAGCGATGAAATTGACGCGGCCTGAAACTAGTGGTGACGTCTACAGCCTACAATATTCGGTAGGAGTTGTGCCGGAAAGCGTCCGAATAAACTATGAAAACAAGCAGTCGGCCTACTTTGAACCTGTTTGAAACGTTTCGCTCGCGCGCGAGACTAATAATTTATAACAAATTTATTACTGGGAATTAAGGCGTCATATTTTGCATATCTTATTTTTCAGTATGGTAGAACAATTTTATGCAACAAAAAAAATTGGGTATGTTCCCTATTGAAATCATTGTAGCCCCATTTTTCCTTAACATTTTTTATTCACTATTATCTCTATTATTACAGGAGATAGCATGGTTTTGTTACTTGTATGGATGATTAAAAATGTACATTTAAAATGAAACAAGTTTATTCAATAATTAATACAAACAATACAAAAATGTTTTGAGAAACCTAATAACGTGTAACATTCGTCGCTATAAACTCCTTATTAGCTGTTGAATGCTTTCCTGAGGAATGTCTTTCCACTTCAAAATAACAGCTTTTTACAACTCTTGAAGATTCTGCGGTGCGTGTAAATGACGTATCACCAATTTTTTAGAGAATCCCAAATATGATGTATAGGATTCATGCCCGGGCACCGCGGTGGCACGTCGATCACCAGAATATTGATCTGATTTAAGTATTTCAAAACCGGCCGTGAGACGTGAGGGCGAGCATTGCCTTCCAAGTAAAATATTTCAAGTAAAATTGAGCATTCATTAACCTTGGACGAATTGGTACTAACTTTTTACGGGCAATATAGCAATTTCCTCCCAAAAACATTCTAGACCCACCACCAAACGGTTCCTTCCACACGATGTTACAGGTAGCAAATCTTTCTCCAGGTCTTCGCCATACCCTTCCACGACCCTCTGTAGATTTCAAGTTTACACTCGTCTCATCGGAAAACAAAACTTGTTTCCAGTCATCGACAGTCCAATATGCATGAATTCTAGCAAATCTTAATCGGGCTACTCTATGTGCTGCGGTAAGCAGGGGATTAACAACAGGCCTCCTACTAGCAAATCCTGCTTCCTTTACACATCTTCTGCTGCTTTACACATCTTCTTCTGCTTCTATGAGGAAATCATAACTTTTCTTACATTTTGAAGTTCATTGCTAAGCTCCTTACTTGTGCTTTTTCTGTTCCTCAACAAATTTCTCATTCCTTGGACTCTTCAATTTATTTTTTCCTTGACCTTGTCTTCTAGAGTGATCCTGTTCTAGAGAGATCCTGTTTCCCTATATCTTCGAATCATACGACTAATTGTGGAATTGTTAACATCTAACAGATTGGCCACATAACGCATACTGAGTTCTTCTTCTATCAACTTATCTTTCGATACTAACAAACCCTTCTGATTTTTCATTACCAGAAAGGATTTTGAAACTGTCAAGCTTTAATCAATCATGACATAAGCCATCTACGATTTGTTATAATGCTGCAGGAAATCTCTCAATAATAAAGTAACTTGATTTAAACACGACTGTATGTGATAATACAATGCAAGATTAATAAAAGCACATTGAGACAAAAGACGCGGCCTTTTATCCACTTATTATCTACTTTAATAATATAGATAATAAAGTGATTAAAAAAACAAAATGTTATGGAAATATGGAGCTACAATTGGTTTAAATGTGATATGTTAGAGTTACTGGTATACCCTAGAGGGTGTTACAAATCTACGATGTCTCGCGAATTTTGCGGTCGCTGGTCACAAAAATGGATACTACGAAATGGTGGACATGATTTTGCCAATCATGGTCAGTATGGTTAATACCATTATCGTTATGGTTATTACTATTATCGTCATGGTTAATACCATTGTGTCATTCAGAAGTCAGTAATATGTCATCGGCCCTATAAATATATGTCATCGGTAATCAGGTTTCAAAGTCGATGAGTACCAACTTTAAACCCTGCCATATCTTGACATAGGCGTGAATTTCATTTGTATGCAATAACTCACTTCCTCAGAATAACAGAATGATAACATCTATAATAAAATATTATTAAATATTGTTGTTACCTCATAATGTGAATATCTTATGAATTTTGGACGATGCCGTCTAAATATAATCGAGTTTTAATCGGCTTTACGATCCGGAATAGTAACAATAAATCAACTTATAACTTACGAGTATTATTTGTCAGTGAAGTAATATTCGGAAGAATGTTGGAAACTTGAATGTGAAACTAATACTGACGTAGCACTGCTTTCTACAAACACCAAAGCACTGAACACTATACTCGACCCGCGTTTAGCCAACCAAGTTGGCATCTTCAGGGGATGATTAAAACTATTCCACTTTTAGTCATCTCCCGATGTTACCAAGTTGGTTTGCCTGTCTTTGCAAGTTCTTATCTTCTCAGAGTAATTTATTGATAGGATGACGTATCAGCTTTTTATAGACCTTTAAAGAACTTTCAAACTTAGCTATATTATGTATATATTTCGTTATTTTTGAAAAAAATACAGCAATATTTCCCTTGCTCAGTTCACGGATTCTGACAAATTTTGTACGTGAATTAAATACGCCTTTAATTAAAGGTTGAACATATCACTTATCCGTTGCTGGAACTATAGTAGGTAACCTAATTAGTCGTAAAAGTGCTGCCTCATCTCAGTTTGTCGAGCGATTTAGTCAATTAAAAGTTTCTCGTTAACTATACGTGACGTGCTAGCAATAAGAAGAAAGTAGTATCTTGAAAGATTTATCTTGCGTTTATACCGGGTAAAATAGGTGAATACACATTCCTCGGTAGATTAAACTTACTTACAGCGAATGTCAAAGACCTTAATAGCTATTTATTTAACTAGTTGAGAAAATTACTATTTTGTGTAATGAGCAGGTTTCTGCGTAACGAGCGCTATGGATACGAGTTACATAAAATAGTGTTTCATACAAGATTTTTTCTAATTTTCACCGATTTTATATTATATGAGAAGAGAATTCTTAATTGTATACGTTTAAAAACAATCCAGTAGGTTGTAACGGTGTAACAGCACACACAAAAAAGAAATGATTGTATTAAATAAATATATATATGAACCAAGTAAATATATGTTTGATATAAGCCAATCATTTACAGAATTGAGTCAACTACACAAAATAATCACTGGAAAATACAAAAATAATTATCTCAATTATTTATAAGGTTCACTCTAGTGCCTGTAGTAACAACTGATACTTGTGATGTCTTCCGCTAAATAAAAAGACATTTCAGGCAACCACCGCACATTGTCAAACCAACCATACAAATGTTTCAGTAAATAACTTGAATATTTCTAATATTTTTGTAGCATAATTCGTTTAAATATTTGACAGTTTGATTCAAATATATCGATAATTTGTGTTAAATATAGAAATACGTGAATAAAACGTTTGATGTATTTAACCTAATCACATAAATATTTCCTAACACCACTTCGTGATTTACGTTTTATTTAGGGTATATTTGGTTTAAATATGCTAGAACTTCATAATATATACCGGGTGGGCCAAAATAGACGGTTTCTTATGGAAACGCCCATTTCTAAGCGAGATAGAAAAATGGAAAAATTTTCCATTTATTTATAAAATAACTGAAAGAAAAATTAAATAAATAAATAATAATAATATTTTTTTTATCTATTTACTTTTCTATAAAAAGATCGAGAAAAATATACCTACCAAGTTATAAAGGTGTTAAAAACTATTTCGCATCTTGACATTTCATGTGGAATACATTAAATAATAACGTCTTTAAATTTTATGGGAAATATAAGTAAAAGGTTAAGGCATGCACAATTTGTTTAAAAGAAATGAAACCCAACATGTATATATTAAAGTATAAAAATATATTTTGCTATTCAAATATGTATACATACATATATTACCTAATAGCTGTGTAAGTCCTTAAAAACAAGTAGGTACAAAACATGGTTATACAGGGTGTCCTGAAATAAGACGTCAATATTTTTAACCACGTATTCTATACACCCTAAAATAAAGATAAAAGTTTATTTAATCTAGGGTCCGCAACTTCTTAGTTTTTCAGATACAGGGTGTTAATCTAATCTAAATAAGCAGCATTATGTCAATAAAATGACAGTTGTTAAATGTCAAAAAATGAGAACTGTCAGATGTTAAAAAAAAGATAAATAATGTAAAAAAAGCAAATGGCATCCAATTGACTTGAGACGAGAGTACCTTTTTTAAGAAATTAATTACTGGGTTCAGACGCCATGTTGCATGAAATCAAAAAATAGGATATTTACTAAATATTGCTTCTATACTTTTTAATTTAATCAACCTATCCTATCTATACATGAATTTTACTTAAAACAAGTTTTTTGTATAAATGATTTTGATGGGGCCAGCCGAGTGTCGCCTGCCATTTATCTTGATGTTTATTTAGGCTTAAAAAAAGAGGTGTGTGCGTGTGTGTGTGTATGCACTTACCATCGAATATTGCTTTTAAATGCACCAGTTTATTTGCACTAAGGAATCCATCCATTATTTAGCTTGAAGTCACAGTTTTCACAATTTTACTCCGTACTTCCTTAATAATAATAATCACTATTATTTAAAAGGGACAACTAATAATTAATTATTATGAAGAGACCCGCATGGACGCATGTGATGAACATTGAACACACGAAAACTAAACGCTCTGGCTGGCGCACGCGTCGCGGGTACCTAGTAGGTATATAAAAATCGTACGCCGAGTACGGGGAAGTTTGTAACAAATATATTTATTATTGGATTAGCATTGAAAATGATTGGGGCAAATATTTTAAATAGTTCTTTAAACTCTAAAGATTATACAAATTTCTACAATTCAGCTAATCATCGACGCATTTAGGCCAAATGATCATAAATTGATTAATAATAATTATTTCATTTAAGTAACTCGAACTTTTGGTTCAAACAGTATTGTTCAAACATGTGGTAGATGGATATCAAATATTCAAATTTCGTTAATTCAAGTCATTCGTGATTGATTTCATTAAATAGGTACTTAGGTCAATTAAACATAGCTCAACTACACGATATATTTGTCGCATGATGCAATTTTTTCTGTGCACCTCACTTTCATAGCTTGTCAGGTCTAAATAACCTACTATGAAATGAATTTTACAAAACCAGTGGCGTAATATTTTACTTTCCGTAACTGTTTGTTAAAAGTAAGCCTAACCTAACGTCAAAAAGTTTTGTAAAGTGTGACAATACATGTCAAAATTATAAACAATATTTAAAAAATGCTGTACCTACTTAAAAAATATATTTTACTTAATTACATATGACGTCATTTAATTAGAAACCATAATTTTATTATATCAATGGCAATACGGCAGAAAAGACGCATTTGATACAAAATCATGAATATTACTACTTGTCAGAGAAGATATTTATTTGATGCTGGGGTTTTTAAAGTTTTGACGAAGGTGCTGGGATTTATTACTCGTAATTTGGCGGCTTCTTCGCGGATTTTATCATAAATGGCACCAGTTATGTCAAATAAGAGAATATTCATTTTTGAATTTAGGCTTGAATTTTGGAGAACGGAGCAAAGAACATGACACAATTTTAAGGTATTTTGGCCCCCGGTAGAAAATTATGAAATCTTAACATATTGTAGTTTATATTATTAAAGGAAATAATTTTATCACTGAAAGAAAGTAGTAAGTATATTTACTACATAAGATCTTACATACAAAAAAACTTTAATGTACTAATTTATATCTGTTTTAAGGATTCATTCTTTGAAAATTACTATTACTTGTTTATTATTTGGTCGTATGCATTATTTATGAATTCACATTATGTAATTAACAAATGCCTAAAGTAAAAGTATTTGTTGAAAGTTTTGTAGAGTATTAACCTAGTCATATAGTGCACGGACCTTGCAAAAAATGATGAAGGATTTTTCCGCGGCTTATATAATGTTTTTAGGGATGCTGGACACGAATCTGAACTTTGCCATCTTAATTTTTCCAGGATGAAAAGTTATAACCAAAATTCGTGTGGTTTGCTTTTTGTTTTTTCGTAATAACACCTAAACTATGCGTATTTCGACTACATTTATCACGTACAAAAATAAAGCATTTAAGAGTTTTTTTGTTAATCCCTGTGATATTAGGTTCAGTAAAAATGATATATATGGAAGGCACCGAACCAACCGTTTCACGTCACGATGCAGATTATTAAATTTATATGGTGGTTTAAAATGACTCACTTTGACTTTGACATAACAATGAAGTTAAAAGGACTGCACGACTTAAAGCAGGATAATAACACAAAATATATTTGCACTTTTTTATAGCTATTAAAAATAAAGTAAAAACAATAGTAACATAACTCTATATCTATATTGTCAAATTCGGTATAATTTTAATATAACACTTAAAAATAATGTCAGTACAGTAGTAACATAACTGTACTTTATACCCGACTTCCCATAATTTTTCATTTACCATTTCTTACTGTTTATTAAAATGAGTTATTATCAAGTGCATGTACTAATCTGTTACTACAAAACCAAGTACGAACACAAAAATAATAAGAATGGTATTACTCAATTTATTCAAACGCCAGTTTCTCCGTTGTGTCGTTTTAGAGTTATGGTGGTCTTGCATTCATGGTGCGAATATATTTATAAAGATAATTAATGACCGGGGCAAGGTATATAGGGGAGCACAAATGGGTTATTATTGGCTTGCATAATTGCAATTACGTTAAACACCTTCAAAGGCCGGAATAGTTCGAGCTTTTACAGAATTTATACTTTAATGAATTCCGAATAATGGAACTTGGCGAGGGTTGGAACCGGAGCGAGCATTTATCCTATTAGATGTTCAACACAGCATAGCCACCCTCGATGCACATGGCTTTCAGCAGCGTAGTGGAACTGCCTCTGAAATGTTCCTGTAATCAGTGTATCAATCTTCGCGTGT
>CAXKVY010012874.1:0-20974 GCA_964058915.1 Tetropium fuscum
GTCCCTTGGAAATCTAAAAAAACGGCAATTCGAACAGTCCTTTTTTGGTTTTGGCTTTTTTTGTTGATGTTGCTTGAACAACCCACCACTGCACAGTACATGTAAAAATGCATAATTTAATATTTTGAATTATAATTTATTTAACTTAAATAAACTTATCTAATAATAAAAAAACCTAATAATAAAAATAAAAACTTAATAAACCAAATAATAAATATAGAACACGCCAAAACTGTTAAACGCTACATAAAAGCCGCTGTTTCTGTGGAAATTTGTCACCAAATATCGTCAGGCGTGCGAGAGAGATGGACTTATCGCATGCGTGTGGGTTTATCTGTAGAGTAATAGTATCATGCCACTAATCATGTCAACCTTAGATTTTTTAGGAAGTAAATCTACAATTACGGCTATTGCACTCTTTTTAATATGTAGTGGATTACTTCATCACTACTATTCTTTTTATCTTTTACATTTTTTATCGTAATAAACAGAAATTATTCGTAAATCTGACAAGTAACGTGTTTATTATTTCAAAATAATGACAGTAGTTGTCATCCTCTCGTGTCATGGCTAATTAGTTATTCCATGTGGAAACACAAAACGAAAACGTTAGAACTGTCAACTTTCTGTTGCAAAATGACAGTTTGCCTTCCACCTCGTCTTCGTCGGGTTCCACTAGCACCTCGATCAACACATTATCTTCGTCAGACGGTTCCTCTATATCTGTTGGTTCCATGTATGTTGGCAAAACCGCTTCAGGCTCAAGGTCACTAAAGTCCTCGAAGTTTTGCAACTCTGTTGACGGGTTCAGGTATGCCTGTCCGTGAAACTGACCACAAACTTTGGAGCATTGCAGCCCGATTTTTCTACAACCGCACTGCGCACCACACCCCTTTTTAAAATTATTACAGAATATTGTATTTAATAGTTCGTCTGAAGCAGCTGGCAGTAGTGTTGTTTTCGGCTGTAATATGTCGTTTTTTAAATCCCAACCCCATTCTTCGGGTTGTAGATTTCTCTCTAGCCAAATCTATACTTGGTAGTAGACCCGATAAATATGCTATTGAGCTGCATCACTGGTAGGTGGAAGCGATGACAATTTAACAGGTCTATTAAGTCGTGTAGCCTTAATGAATTAGGTGTATCTAAATTTGTCAACGTTCACTTCATCTTCTGGAGCACCATACATACATAGCTAACAGAAAACGCGTTCCTTTCTGAAATACTGTATCTGGCGGACAGTTTTCTGCTTGAAATATTTGAGCCGAGTGAGTTAAATCAGGATGTTTCTCAAACATTGTCATAACCTTAAGGTTTCCTTTGTGGAATAGTGCCGATGTAGTATCGCATCCAGTGAGGGCATGCAAACACAAAATATGTTCTTTGCAAAGACTATATTTGTCGAGAATTTTAGACGAATAAATGTAGTGTTGATGTAGTCCCTTTGCCAATTTTCTTTAAGAAAATTTGTCGGTAATGTGACTGAGTTCGTCCAATTAAGAGAACAAGCAAATCAATGTCTTCTCCAATGATGATGTCCGTTCTTTCTTTTTCCGATACTTCCATGGCTCTTTCGATGATTATGGACTTCATTCAAGTACTCAACACAAATTCTTGCTACATGTGGTCTTGCATTATCTTGCATGAATATGAAATCAGGACCAATAAACGGAGCATAGGGCATTACATGCTCCTGGAGAATGTTCTCTACATTATTCTGCATTCATTGCCCTTGCATGAATAGGGACTAACTCCGTACGGCCATCGAAAGAAATACCCGCCCAAAACATTTTGGAGCCACGACCAAAGGGTTCGTTTAGAACTAAATTGAAGGCAGCTTCCCTTTCCCCTTGTTTTCTATACACACGTTGCCGCCCATCACAAGATTTTAGGCTTATTCTTGTTTCATCGGAGAATAGGACTTCCTCCAGTCATCGATAGTCCAATTTTCATGTGCTCGTGCAAATCGTAATCGAGCTACCTTCTGAGCCCTGTTAAGTTCTGGTGCCTTTATGGGCCTTCTACTGATCAAACCTGCCTCCCGTAGTCTTCTCCTTACAGTAAGAGCAGAAACTTGAACATTTCTAACCATCTCAAGTTCACTCTTCAATTGCGAACTTGTTACTGTCCGATTTCTTAAAGCATTTTGGCGGAGAAAATGGTCATCCCTAACATTCGTCGCCCTTTTTCTACCCTGCCCATGTCTCCTGGAGTGAGAACCAGTTGCCCTGTGACGTTCTAACATTCGACTTATTGTCGAATGGTTAACACCCAGAATTCGAGAGACACATCGCATACGTCTACCCTCTTCAACCAAAGTTTGCGCTCTTACACATTACAATGCTGTCAAATGTCACACGATTCATTATTTTAAATTGCTGAATATTCCTCAACACCGTATTGTTTTTAAAAATGTGTCAAAATGAGATTGCATACACCCAATCATTGTTTTTTGGTTGACATACGCCGCCTACGTTTTACATATCACTTGTAACAGCAGAGTAAATTAACAGTAAACTGTTGGTGACAAATTCATTTTGCTCTTAAAAATGAACCAATGTATCTAAAGACATGGACCAAAAAACAAAATGTAGGAAAGGAATGGTTCTTAACAAAAATTGGTATTTTTAAAGAATTTGGTTACGAAATTATTCCACCGAGTGTTTTAAAATAAGGGTTATAAAACAACCTTTTAGTTAGCCCTGTATAATACCTAAACCGTCCTCAGTTAACAAAAGACTGGGTATGCAAGTTGAAATTAGTCGTTTTATCTACAGTATTCTAAAAAAATTATCAAAATTGGACTAAAAGTAAAAAAGTTATGAGACCTCAAATTTTAGCAAATATTAACGTGGTGGATAATTTTGAACAGCAG
This sequence comes from Tetropium fuscum, assembly GCA_964058915.1. Classification (NCBI taxonomy): domain Eukaryota; kingdom Metazoa; phylum Arthropoda; class Insecta; order Coleoptera; family Cerambycidae; genus Tetropium; species Tetropium fuscum. The sequence continues at coordinate 2,876 of CAXKVY010012874.1, forward strand.
TTTATATATATATATATATATATATATATATATATATATATATATATATATATATATATATATATATATATATATATATATATATATATATATATATATATATATATATATATATATATATATATATATATATATATATATATATATATATATATATATATATATATATATATATATATATATATATATATATATATATATATATATATATATATATATATATATATATATATATATATATATATATATATATATATATATATATATATATATATATATATATATATATATAGATATATAATATAGCTATAGGTTGGTCGTACGAAAAAAATGTATATGAACAATTTTGTAGAGGTTCTTACGATGTCAGATGCACTGGAAGAGACAATTTCGCGAAAAAACGATTTTCATGACTTTTGACTTTCGATATCTGAAGACGCACAAGGGTAGGCATACGAGATTTTTTTGTGCTGTTGGAACATCAAAATGAAGGTCTCTGCAAAAATTCAGCTTGTTCAGCCTCATTCCGCAGATGGCCTGGTCTATAATCAATTTATAGTAATCGTTGTTCTTTTTTAATTAACAAAAATAAAATAAGTTTTAAAAATACTAATTTATGGCGCTATTTAAAAAAATGCCGCATTTCCGCTAGGAAATTTTAGTGGGAAATGAAATATTCGGAATCAGTGACCCAAAAAACATAAAGTAAGCTTATAAAACTATATCCTCCTATTTTTTCATATTATATTCTCTATTTCTGGAGTATTAAATAAAACTGTATTTTTTCCCTCGCGGCCACAATATGTACTATTACGTAGTTGGTAACTACGCAGTAAAAACACAATAATGTATGACTACTAGTATGACATAAACTAAATTATTGTATTGTATCCTGGCTCTAAGACAAGACATTACATTCATTTCTCGACGAGAAATTATGAGTTATTATGACGATAGTTACTGCTATTATGAAATTTAATTCCTATACGCTACCCAACAAACGAAAGAAATTGCTTAACCTTTGACATATACGAAATACCCGTATTTACCTTTACTGGCAGCGATATTGGATAACTTAATACATCTGAGCGTGACATAAATGGGTGTTATGTGAATGGCATCGAATAAATGACACAATTGTCTGTAGGTGAAAGAAGTAACATGGTGCTATTAATAAATATAGACTATCTGGGAATTGTAAAAGTATTTGTGTCCGATGTACACGTATAGTGGCAAACAGTTGAAAGTGAACGGTTTTATTTACTTCATGTAATGTGGCTTTACATTTACATTTACAAGTAATGAGTAGATAGATGCCTGTGAATTTATTAATTTGATATGTCAAAAGTGACTTCCTCTTAAATTTATTTTCATTTCATAATTTTAAAACGTGGTGAGCTTACAGATGCGGAAAAACATGCATCGTAAATTATTTTAATGCTGGGTTGCTTGAATTTTTAAATTTAAAAAGTAATGGTTGCAAGGTGAAGATTTAGCATACCATCATGGGATGGGAGCTGCAAGGAGAAGCAATTTAATTCTAGATTGGTTAAGGTGGAACTGCTTTGATACGGCTGCAACAGCTTGTCATGGTACGCAGTTTCCTGCTTTCTTGTGGTCAACTGGACGCCGAATTTAACAGAGTGATGTAACGAATTATGCAGCTGCTAAAGAACCTTGGTTATCTGACTGCAATAGAGAAGCAAGGCTGCCAACAATTATGTGGGCAGAGATGAAGATTTTTGGTATAGTGATATTTTCTCCGACGAAAAAATGTTTAAATCATGCAATGATAGCATGTTTATAGATCAATAAATTCGAAGGAGTCTGCTGGCATATGGAAACAAGGCTAAATGGTGCAATGGTACATATTATAGACATTTGTTGTAAAACATTATGTTGCCATCGGTGCAACAAATTCGGACAATTTTACCTTCCAAAAGAACAATTGCCCAATTCACAACTGCAGATTATTGCGGGACTGGTTCTTGGACAACAATATTGAAGTTTTGCCTGGGCCAGAAGAATACAAAAGCCCCGATCTCAAACCGACTGAAAACGTCTGGGGACGCTTGGTCAAGGAAATTCATATCAGAAATTTTCTTCCGCAAAACAGGGAATAACTTGAGAATGCTTGAAAAAATGTGGTTACAGATTACTGTCGAACTTTGGCTTATTATATGCGAAGATAGTTGGAATCAGTAATTACTAGCAATGGAGCACCTATTAAATATTGATGTTAAAATATCATGTTAATTGATTTCTTCTCAACCAGTAGGTATATTATTTCTTCATCTTGAATCAAATTAATGAATCTTAGATATAGATTCCTCACCTTGCAACCATTTTCTTTTCAATTTAAATGGATATGCAACATTTTCCAACATGGAAATGGTTGTCAACAGCACTTAAGACCACTCAGCATTAAAATAGTTTACGATGCGTGTCTTATCCGCATTTTCACCATGGTTTACAATCATGAAATGGAAATAAATTTAACAGGAAGTCACTTTTGACATTTCAACTTAATAAATTCATAGGCATCTATCTACATATTACCTCAAAAATTTAAAGCTTTATTTCATGAAGTAAAAAAACCGTTTACTTTGAACTGCTCCTTCAAACTGTACCTATACCAAACAAATATATTTTAAAACGTACGTAATTATTTAATTCTTATTGCACTCATGATGCAGCTGCATGTGGTCTGTGGAAATTAAAAAGAGTAATAAAAGCTTGTTAAAAAAGCATATCCTCACTAAATGTAGTAATTTCTATAAATGGCAAGTAGTCATAAGTAAGTTCTCTAAAATTATCTCTTTTAGTAGTTTACCTATCATGTAAGTCTATGTACCTATGTAGTCCTATGTTACCGTTCCGCCGCTACTGACTTTTACTTTCCGCTTCGACTTCAACACGCTAGGTCCGTTAATAAAATTCATTCCCTCATATGAAATATTTTACGGCCTAAATGAAAGAAGTTTTCCAGGCTAATATTACTTTATGAAAATTGATCTCAAACTTTATAACAACATAAAGAAGACTTTGAAATTATATTAGTAAATTAAGGGTATGATATAATTTCCCAAAATCCTGAAGTCTGGTTCCTAATATACCAACGTTTATTCGCAGTGCGATAATAGCTATTTATAATACAAGTGCGAAAAGTAGGTACATGTTTAAAGCAGGCATTAGCCGTTAGAAATTAGAAAACGTTGCAAATTTAGACAAAGTTGTTTCAGAGTAATTGCTCATCATCAGTGTAGTGCATCCTGCTTAGCCAAATTAAAAAGACCTTTTATTGGTCTTTTTAATTTGACTCATTAAAAATGCATATCCTCACTAAATGTAATAATTTCTATAAATTGCAGGTAGTCATAAGTAAGTTCTCTAAAATTATCTCTATTTGTAGTTTACAACCCCTGCTATGCAAATTTATACCTGTTCGAGTTGTGATATGTCCCCCTCATTGATAGTTGTGATATGTCCCCCTGTTCGAGTTGTGATATTCGAGTTGTGTCCCCCTATATCGAGTTGTGATATGTCCCTTGTGATATGTCCTTGTCTAATGCGTTTAAAAGTATGGGCAGAGCTCTCTCATTACCAGTCGATATCAGTATGCTATGAAGAATTTAATCTGAAAAGAATTTCATAGTCGGGTTTAGGGGTTTTCACGTAGGTACCTTCTGCCTTCTGTAATATCATTATTATGGAATTATTTTTAATTATATGCTTTAACGGAAATATTCAAAAGTCTTTGTATACCATATAAAAATAAGATTTATTGTTGTATAAATGTGTAAAATCAGTTAAGTAAAATTAAAATTCTTCATCTGAAGATTCGGTCGAATTATCCTTGGCTCCTAATTTTTTTCCTTACGGCTGCCTTTTCCTGTGGTGATAAAATCCCCGCTGTACTGAAACTTAAGCTTATTGTACCCCATAGTCTCATAATCATAATCTCAATCGATGTTTCACCGATGAATATGTGGGATTGCCTCGTTCCCGGCGCCCCTATACAATACAAGTGGTGTTTTTGTTTTAATAGTTCCTTTATTGATCCTTTTGCGGTATTCTGCGATTTGCTGCAGGTAGGATCGGCTCCCATCAAAACTACTTTAGCGCCTTCCCTGGCCAGCTTATCAGCTCTCTCATTGTCTATGTTGCCCTGATGTCCTTGCGTCCACTCCAGTTGTAGGGGAACCTGGCGTAGAACTGGGTAATAAGTTGTTGATTTTTTTTTATTCATGTAAGGGTTAATTAAGAAAGCTGAATGATTTTCCATGAACACATTATTAAATTTTACTCTCTTTCTTGAACAGTTTTGCAGTTGCTCTTTCTATCATGGCTAAGTCATTTTTCTTTTTTTCCTGAGTAGCTGCTTTTAACTAGTTTTTGTATGGTGAGTCTGTTAAGTCTTCCCCCTCTTTCGATTCGTCCTTTTTGCGCTTTCTTTAACTTTTGAAATAGGCATTACAATTTCTAGTGGAACATGAAATTAAGAGGCCCTGTTGTCAGTGGACATCCAAGAGCACCAAGTGGTGGCACAATTAGTAGCCTCATCATATCGAACTTTCTTAGCGGGTGTATCATCATTAGAGTTGGCTAAATAATCGCCAGCTTTATCATCCAACCTGATAGGCATGTCTTTTTCAACTGGTGTGCTAGACGAAGGCAATTCCAATTGTTCAGCTTCAGATGCGACAACCTCTTCATTTGCAGGTCTGCCAAGTCCAATGTCAGTTGTGTCTGCTGGGAGAAAATCGACGTAGGTGAATATGGATGGATCAGTTGGCCATATTCCTGTAGCATGGAATCCATTAATAGCAGTTTTCATTGTTGCGCATTGGATGATAGCTGATCCAAAAAGTGCTGAAAGTTGAAACAGTGTTACGACTTTCCCTGGGTTGCTTCGTAGCCATTTTCGAAGTTCATCGCTGTAATGAAAACTTAAAGGCTTCATAAAAGAAACATCAAGAGGCTGAAGCCTGTGAGAGCAATGTGGTGATAGACATAGCAATGAAATGCCATTCTCCCTCGCATAGTCTATAACGTCAAGGTTCTTGGTATTCGTTGAGTGACCATCTAATATAAGAAGAACCGGTAAGTCTTTTGATGCCTTAGAGAATTCCACAAATTTTCGAAACCATACAAAAAATGCTTCAGTAGTCATCCATCCAGTGCTGTGCACCACAGCCCAACCTCCTGGTGGCAATCCTAACTCAAATTCTTTTTGCTTCTTCTTTCGAGGGAAAACAAGTATCGGGGGCATGTAAATTCCGCTTGCCGATATACAAATAAGGCAGGATACAGTTTATCCCCTTTCTGCGGATGTTAACGAACCTACTTGACGTTTCCCTTTGAAAGATATGATCTTTGAATGGTTCTTGGGGTTCACTTAAACGCCCGTTTCGTCGCTATTAAATATTTGCGAAGCCGTTAGTTTGTGCTTGTCGACTAACTTCTTAGCGACACAAAAAACTATCTATAGTTACTTTAAAAGCCCATGGCTCTTGCACCAGACGTTGCTTCAGGTCTTCGAATTGTTAAAGTAGGATGTCTCCTAAAGAATCCATTGACCCTATCTTGACCTGCGATTTCATTTATATATCTATGACTAATGTCATTTCTTACAGCCAACTGATAAGCTAAGGTTCGTAAGTCTTTCATCGTTAGACCGAACAACCTAGCTTCCATGGTTTTTAAGTAGTTAACGAGCTGAAGCTCCAGAAGAAGTTCTACCGTAAATATTTTTTTTTAATTTTCCAGCAGTTTTATTAATATTGCAGTCAGGGTTTTCTCTTTTCTTTTTCACGTATCTTTCTCTGAAGTAGACAGAACAACAAATTGGTTAGGAACCTTCAAATACCCATAATTGGCCAGAAATAACCACCTCGACGGCATTATACATTGCCTCAGTAGACCATGATTGCCTATTTGTTTTTTTCTTGTATGCCCGAACCATGTGACGAAAGAAAAACAAATTAGGAGTCTAATAAAAACAATCTTAGTTAAACAGTGCGGGCGGTATGGGGTACTTCCCCATTCCGCCCCACCCGTTCCGCCCCAACGACACGATTTTGATATACCTCACCTTGTTACAAAATCATCAGAAGTTGCAAAACACTAGCAAAAAATCACACAATGAAAACTTCACGCATCAACGTAAAGAAAACTAGATAAACATGGCTGCCGCAGTTGAGCAGCTACATGTTGATCTAGGTACACTTATTGCCGCTTGCTGGCAGCACCCCCTTGATACCGAAAAACTGCGAACTTCATTCCGCCCCGGTACCCCGTTCTACCTCGGGTTCCCCTACACTGTTATGTTCTGCCAGTATTATCAAAGAGTTTTGCCATTCTTAGATCTTTTTAGGCCGAAAGACAGCTTCTAAAATTGTCAGCTGCCTGAAGACGATTACAAAAAATTAACAGTCGAAACGTTGTGAATAATTATCATCACTTGACATGAAAATAGCTGGAAATTTATTCACACATATATAATACATCTAAATTTGAAATATGCAATATTGTATGAATGAGCTGGGTTGTATTTATGATATTATATACCTATTGCACTAAACCGAGATATTGCATATGGATTATTGCAAATATTAGTTTTCAAAATATTAATAGCAGATATATATTTTATTTGTTGTGTAATTAGTCTTATTTAATTTTAGCTGTGTCTACCGCTTCGAAGCCCACATAGAAGAAAGAATAAAAATCACATTAAATAAGGTGATAGTTAAAAAACGAGGGTGTGAGACGAAAGTAAGCAAAGATACCGATCGTCTGGAGTGCATCGGCAACACGTCGGCGACGCTCCGCTTTTTCGAACTTCCGTGGTCGGACGTCCCTGGGGTGCCCAGGGATTGCTTATGCTCCGTTGACAATGAGAAAGTGGTACCTTTCACTTACATTTCAACGTCTAATGTGGTGGAATTGCGATTTGACGTGACCGGAATGAACGCTTCAGATGACTTTAACACTCTGTATTTCGAGGGAAACTGGAAATTTATACGGACCCCTACGTGTTCGAAAAACCTTAGATTACGCGGCCCGAGCGGACAGGTGCCCTTCGTGTATCCGCCCACATCTGATGAGGTAAGAAAGTAAGATATCAGAATCTAAAATCACTGTGGTAATTGTAATTTGTTGTTATATATATATATATATATATATATATATATATATATATATATATATATATATATATATATATATATATATATATATATATATATATATATATATATATATATATATATATATATATATATATGTATATATATATATATATATATATATATATATATATATATATATATATATATATATATATATATATGCATATAGCATGAAACATGTTATTTGTCGCTCGACTTTGATTTCATTGGTATGACACAATTTGTAAATATAAATGACGTAAAAGATACTAACGAGAAATCTATGAAATAAAGAGGTAAAACTACGTAAAGAAAATAAAACAAATCCTCAATATCTCCTGTAAATACTCAATAAAAATTACAAGCTGTCACCGGATCCTTCGCCATTTTCTAGATGCATATTAAAGCTGTTAAATATATGACAAATTATATTACCGGTCGCGGTTCCCACATCGTGTGGCACAAGTCAGGTGAAATTTAGTTTTACTAAACTAGTGTGGTACCTGTGCTGATATGTAGCTGCTATGTATTGAGAATACTAATTTTAATCTTTCTCAATTTCTTTAAGGCCGACTATAGCCAGATTTAAAATATTATGGAAACTCGTTAATACAAAAAATTAAACTGGATTAATATTAAATGTTAAATTATATAATTAAGTTACAATATTATGCTTATATTATTGTGGCCCTCACCTAGGGTTAGATATTTTAAGATTTTTTTTTATAATAGCCTTACGTAGACGATGGTGATGGATTTTATATATTTATTAATCAAAAAGGCCAAGAGAGGTAGGGAGAATAGGGAGAGACTCCGTTTAGTTTGTAAATACTTACTCTTGTTAAGTTATACACATTTATGTTCCTATCATCATAATTATATTTGATCTTCACTATATTGTTTTATAGAATGGTTTCTTTTTATAAATATCTAATAGAGAATATATTAGTGAATATATTTGATCAATAAGAACAATCATCTCAGAGTAGGATCAGTTAGGCTGAATTATAATAAGTTATTTTTAATGTCAAATTTCAAATTCGAATAAATTAATTTTGTTATATTATTTGTCTCTCAGAATTAAAAATTTATTATATGGTGCTTATCTCTATAGCAAATATGAATCTTTTTTTTTAATTAAAAGAAAAATATTGGTGTACATTACATATAACATAAATTTATTATAAACAAGCAATATGAGTGGTGCATTGATACATTTCACAAAATCTTAAAATATACCCCGCGATAACCTATTGTAGGTACCTTAAATTATTAACATGGTATATGAAATCCTCCAGAAACAATATTCCTTATCTACTAAGAAATACTTATGACGAATTATTAAAAAGAGAAGTATTTAGATATAATAACTGTCATTAAAATTTTTTAAAATGCAAGTTATACCCAATATACTTGTTGCACTCTACACTCACTAAAAACACTGGAGTGATGTTATCAAGCGGCGCAGTGTTGAGGCTGGACTGGAATGCTGAAAGCTGGAACCCTGCCTCATATCACCTTCAACTGCGTACAATTCGTAACACTGTTTACAATTTTGTAGGTTTACGGTATTTGTTGATTTCACTTTTGATTCGTTGATCTTCTCCTTGGTATGATTACACACATTACAGCTTTCATAATACACAAAATAATACACAAAAACACTTAAATTACTACCCATACAATTACAAAACCATGTGTAACCATAACACAAGTCCATTTAGCCCATTTAGCATAAATTTAAAGCAATTACTTTTATTTTTAGGAAACTAACTTATTAAACTAAACTTAAAAACTAAAATGTTCTCTTAATAAATGACGCTGTGTGGCTCCTTGAATGCCATATGCATAAGTTTTTTGTACTCTTTTTTAGCTAAGAAAATCCTTTATCATTAAACAAAAGCATTTCCTTAGTTACTAGTATCTCCTTGGCATTGTAATTATTATATTGTTAACCAATCAGATTGCTTTATTATTTTCACTTTTCGTAATTTCACTTTACATTACTATTTTTAAAACATCACATATCAAATCTATTCAACCGTACGAACTTAGGCTATTTTAGGGTTTCTTGGCTGTTCTTCCATATGATACTAATCGAACAGTCTAGTAACCTTAAAAATTAATTAAAACTGTCATTTTTGCCTATGTCAAATATGTCACAAAATAAAATATTCTTTTGAAAAAGGCCCAAGAAAGGGACCGAAACGTCAAGTAATATAATCAAAAGTCGTTTTATTGCTACTATACCAAGATAAATCATCCAAAAATATATAAAGATAGCAAAAAAGATATATATATATATATATATATATATATATATATATATATATATATATATATATATATATATATATATATATATATATATATATATATATGTATATATATATATATATATATATATATATATATATATATATATATATATATATATATATATATATATATATATATATATATATATATATATATATATATATATCCGGTCGGAAAACATACATTACTCTGCAGCATTATTTTGTAGAGATGGCATTAAACGTCAATGTATATTATAAATCAAGTTTGGATTAGAGAAGTAGAGAACATAGTATGTATAATGTTTTTAAAAATCGTTTCTCGAACTCTCGGTCTCGGTGATCAAATCTCATTTTCTTTCGACAAAATTTTATTTTCAGAACTTGCTCACCAAATACATATTGATTTATTTATGCAAACATAAAAGAATCACCAACATAGTACCTATGTCGTTTAAAATATTGTTCTGTAAAATATTTTTCTAGCGAAATGATTTTGCAGAAGATAAAATAAAATTAGATTTCTCTTTTTTACCTTATTCAAGAACTAAACCTAATATATTTTAACCACTATCTGATAACCCTTCCTCTATACTGTCTATAAAAGATCAATGGAAGCTACATTTGTATTTCTTAATGACCCATCAAGCTAACGCTAATAGCAACAACACGAGCTTAACTCTTTCCTGACCTCGGACTCTCTCAATTAGACCGAGATGGGAACGAATGGGTTGCTAACTGTCAGGCACACAACAGGAGTATTAAGGAATCGTTCAGGCAAACGTTAACAATTAGGAATGATACGATTGTATAGTATAAACTTAATAAAGCATCACAATACAGTATCACAAACATTTACGTTAGTATCCATTATGTCTATGCGAGATAATATAGCAGAAATACAACAAGTATCGTCACACTCATTGGTCGATGATCACGTGGTCAAAAATTTTATGGTTTAAATTTTTTATGGTTTCCCTGAACAAATAGAGATAATGTTCATTCATGGTCTCTATGTGAAACACTGTGATAATTTGATTACAAGATATGCCAATCTTACTCACTAGCGGGAATCATTCCGAATACGTTGATATAATTATGTCAAATTATGTTGATTTTCCCTGGTGATTGGTGTTCTCGTATGAACCTCTGTTAGATGGTAAAAATATGCTGCCTCGTAGCAGTACCGACGCATCGTATGGAAAATATCACTGTATTCAAAGATGAAGGGCAACTAACTTGCTAACTTCCAAATTAGACCGACTTATAAGGTCGCCAATTTTTACCAACTTTTGTGAAAACTGCAAACTCACTTTTAGACGTCTATGATTTGAAAAGAGCCACTCTACGTGAAACAAATTCGTAGAATAAAATTTATGAGGCATCAAATTTTGCGTTTAGTGAGCACCGAAATATTAAATTTCCCCTTATTTGACCAATATGAAGGCTTTCAATAATAACAACTCTGTGCCGGCAATATGAACCTCCCACCTCTCAAACCCCTCTGCTCAACCCTAAATTGAAGTACTAACCAAGAAGACCAGAACAAGGAGACCGAGTTCGCCTGTTTCGGGCGCCACATAATACGTCGCAAGATAAACTTAATGGCGGCGGACTCTTACCTGCGCAAAACGGTACCACACACAATTGCACCTTAACCTGAGAGAGCACATTGGCTAGGAAAGCACCAAGTACAACTCCTGAGAAAGCACATTGGCTGAGAGAGCACGAGGGCTGACGGAGGCTCCCGAAGCTAGATAGGGGGCCGCAATCCCCTTGCGGATTTCGACGTCATTTGTGCCATTCTCTCGGTACCTATTTTACGCGAGCTCGGTCTCATTGTTCTAGTTTTCTTGGTACCCACCCACCAACCTACCATCTCTCTACCAACCCACCATCTCTCTCAAAACCCCCTTCCCAACCATAAATTACCTCCCTCTCCTTTTTTTTATGTATGTCTTGAGGATTTGTAACTATTTTGTAGATGTAATAAGAAGTAATAAGTACCCACTTAAAAATGTATTTTCTATTATTTTACTTAGTTTATTATACTTAGATTTACGAGATAAAAGAAGTAATTTTTCAATATATATTGGATCATTGGAAAATTGGTAGACCATATAAGTCAACTGGAAAAAAGAGTAAGTAATTTGTAGTATGAAGATGCGATGTATGGAAAGTACCTGATAGCAATGCCTATTTCATTTTACTCCCCTTCATTTGTCTGGTACTGTGGAAGGTCCAAGCGTATGATGTGCAATGGTCAATGGGGTGGTCCATAAATTACCTTCTGAAGTCTCACCTGCATCTGACAGTGGTGCAGAAAACAGAAAGGCGGCTTCTTGCTCATTGAAGTGAGTTTATTGGTTTTCACAATAGTTGTACCTTTTGTGGTAAAAGTGATGTTTTCCGTACGATTCTTCGTTTGCAACATGAGCGGAAAACCTGAATACCTCCGAAAATTCGATTTGCTACGAGGCAACAAACTTCAGTTTCGTATTCAGCACCCCAAAAAACATATAATTCCGTTGAGAAACCTTCTACCGGACTCATGTTACGGAAAAACTACCATTTGATCAGGCTAATAGTGATTTTGAATTGTCATTTCTAGAAATATAATTCAAGTAAGCACGCTTTCCTGCTAGCAGAGCATGGTTTATGACATTTCTAATTTGCAATAATTCCACTTTGTTTTGCAGTGTTTTTTTGTTTGCAGACATGGCTTTATCTATTTATTTAAGCAATTTAAACTTATCAGCTATCCAGGGAGTTTTTTCCTAGTTATATGCACAGATTACACAGTTATTAGTGGAATATGCTTATTAAATATGTCTACTAAATGTTTATTTAAAAATCCGATTTCTTGTTCAACAGATTCCATATAATAGATTTATGACACAAATGTGAGAAGCACATGTTTAAGGCACGCATATGATAGTTTGCGGATCGAGAGAAGCTACTTCTCATTTTTTGATATCAGCATGTTATCGTTCCTACAGTTGAAAATGTGTTGCTATATATTTTAATCCTCACCTCACGTCACCTTAATAGCTATTTATACAACAAGTGCAAAAAGTAAGAAATGTTAAATACTAGCACAATATTAATTCTTTCACGTAACTGATATATGGGGTTTTACGGATTTTTTCGTTATTGGCTTAAATATAAAACTCTCTAACAGTGTAGGCGTACCTACTAGAACACTGACTCTTTAAACTGAATATTGCATTTCGCGAAACGTTCTCAGCTGCTCTATTTCAGGAAATTACATTCTAAATTAGCGACATGGTATGGAAAATGGAGATACCGTTAAACTGCGACAGATTAAAGGAAATTTAAGCGGGATTCAGCTTTCTGCAGTTGCAGCATCTCATAGAAAGGGTTTATATTGTGTCAGTTCTACCGTGATTGCGGATTGATGTAAACATCTCTGAAATAAAACTGATGTGACTGCTTGTTTACACTAAGAACTGGAGCGAATATACTTGGAAATTTTCATTGTAACCTAAGTCAATATATTATACAAGAAAGGACAAAACATTGCAAGGGAACCTATAATATAGGTCTAATATTATATATACACTTTGCTGCGACCGTCGCCGTCGGAAAGAGTATATTGCCTTTGTTCGAGAACACTAAAACGCCAATTTGCGTCGGATAGCAAAAATATTGACACCATTGCATTCGCCATCACATCAGAAACATCTTCCAAAATATCCGTTCGTCTCTCCGTCCATCCGCCTGTGTTTCTGGACGCTGTTTTTCTGTTTTTTTGTGAACACGTTATCTTAAGAACGAAATGTTCAAACAACGTAAGATTTGGTAGATAAGTAGCTTCTGGGTAAAGATGGAACCCTATTGTATTTGACTACTGTTCAAAATTAACGCACCATTATAAATTTACCGAAATTTTGTTGCTACTTTTTTCCGAAGTCAATGATTTTTTTTGCATTGTAAGTTTATTTCTTGAGAATGTCACAATACTTCTTGGTTTTGATAAAATGTTAATCTTCGGTTTATACCGGTCATAATAAAAATAATATGTTTTTGTTTCGTTCGTAAATTTGTAACACCCGGTGGGGTATACCAGTAACTAACATATCGCAATAGGGAACATGACAAAAAATTTTAACAGAAAGTAATACTAAAAAACATATCGTAACGTTATAATAAAACGTGTACTTCGCAAAAAAAACAAGATTTCTAATTCCGCACGAGCAGTATTAAGAATCTAAAAAGCGATGAAATTGACGCGGCCTGAAACTAGTGGTGACGTCTACAGCCTACAATATTCGGTAGGAGTTGTGCCGGAAAGCGTCCGAATAAACTATGAAAACAAGCAGTCGGCCTACTTTGAACCTGTTTGAAACGTTTCGCTCGCGCGCGAGACTAATAATTTATAACAAATTTATTACTGGGAATTAAGGCGTCATATTTTGCATATCTTATTTTTCAGTATGGTAGAACAATTTTATGCAACAAAAAAAATTGGGTATGTTCCCTATTGAAATCATTGTAGCCCCATTTTTCCTTAACATTTTTTATTCACTATTATCTCTATTATTACAGGAGATAGCATGGTTTTGTTACTTGTATGGATGATTAAAAATGTACATTTAAAATGAAACAAGTTTATTCAATAATTAATACAAACAATACAAAAATGTTTTGAGAAACCTAATAACGTGTAACATTCGTCGCTATAAACTCCTTATTAGCTGTTGAATGCTTTCCTGAGGAATGTCTTTCCACTTCAAAATAACAGCTTTTTACAACTCTTGAAGATTCTGCGGTGCGTGTAAATGACGTATCACCAATTTTTTAGAGAATCCCAAATATGATGTATAGGATTCATGCCCGGGCACCGCGGTGGCACGTCGATCACCAGAATATTGATCTGATTTAAGTATTTCAAAACCGGCCGTGAGACGTGAGGGCGAGCATTGCCTTCCAAGTAAAATATTTCAAGTAAAATTGAGCATTCATTAACCTTGGACGAATTGGTACTAACTTTTTACGGGCAATATAGCAATTTCCTCCCAAAAACATTCTAGACCCACCACCAAACGGTTCCTTCCACACGATGTTACAGGTAGCAAATCTTTCTCCAGGTCTTCGCCATACCCTTCCACGACCCTCTGTAGATTTCAAGTTTACACTCGTCTCATCGGAAAACAAAACTTGTTTCCAGTCATCGACAGTCCAATATGCATGAATTCTAGCAAATCTTAATCGGGCTACTCTATGTGCTGCGGTAAGCAGGGGATTAACAACAGGCCTCCTACTAGCAAATCCTGCTTCCTTTACACATCTTCTGCTGCTTTACACATCTTCTTCTGCTTCTATGAGGAAATCATAACTTTTCTTACATTTTGAAGTTCATTGCTAAGCTCCTTACTTGTGCTTTTTCTGTTCCTCAACAAATTTCTCATTCCTTGGACTCTTCAATTTATTTTTTCCTTGACCTTGTCTTCTAGAGTGATCCTGTTCTAGAGAGATCCTGTTTCCCTATATCTTCGAATCATACGACTAATTGTGGAATTGTTAACATCTAACAGATTGGCCACATAACGCATACTGAGTTCTTCTTCTATCAACTTATCTTTCGATACTAACAAACCCTTCTGATTTTTCATTACCAGAAAGGATTTTGAAACTGTCAAGCTTTAATCAATCATGACATAAGCCATCTACGATTTGTTATAATGCTGCAGGAAATCTCTCAATAATAAAGTAACTTGATTTAAACACGACTGTATGTGATAATACAATGCAAGATTAATAAAAGCACATTGAGACAAAAGACGCGGCCTTTTATCCACTTATTATCTACTTTAATAATATAGATAATAAAGTGATTAAAAAAACAAAATGTTATGGAAATATGGAGCTACAATTGGTTTAAATGTGATATGTTAGAGTTACTGGTATACCCTAGAGGGTGTTACAAATCTACGATGTCTCGCGAATTTTGCGGTCGCTGGTCACAAAAATGGATACTACGAAATGGTGGACATGATTTTGCCAATCATGGTCAGTATGGTTAATACCATTATCGTTATGGTTATTACTATTATCGTCATGGTTAATACCATTGTGTCATTCAGAAGTCAGTAATATGTCATCGGCCCTATAAATATATGTCATCGGTAATCAGGTTTCAAAGTCGATGAGTACCAACTTTAAACCCTGCCATATCTTGACATAGGCGTGAATTTCATTTGTATGCAATAACTCACTTCCTCAGAATAACAGAATGATAACATCTATAATAAAATATTATTAAATATTGTTGTTACCTCATAATGTGAATATCTTATGAATTTTGGACGATGCCGTCTAAATATAATCGAGTTTTAATCGGCTTTACGATCCGGAATAGTAACAATAAATCAACTTATAACTTACGAGTATTATTTGTCAGTGAAGTAATATTCGGAAGAATGTTGGAAACTTGAATGTGAAACTAATACTGACGTAGCACTGCTTTCTACAAACACCAAAGCACTGAACACTATACTCGACCCGCGTTTAGCCAACCAAGTTGGCATCTTCAGGGGATGATTAAAACTATTCCACTTTTAGTCATCTCCCGATGTTACCAAGTTGGTTTGCCTGTCTTTGCAAGTTCTTATCTTCTCAGAGTAATTTATTGATAGGATGACGTATCAGCTTTTTATAGACCTTTAAAGAACTTTCAAACTTAGCTATATTATGTATATATTTCGTTATTTTTGAAAAAAATACAGCAATATTTCCCTTGCTCAGTTCACGGATTCTGACAAATTTTGTACGTGAATTAAATACGCCTTTAATTAAAGGTTGAACATATCACTTATCCGTTGCTGGAACTATAGTAGGTAACCTAATTAGTCGTAAAAGTGCTGCCTCATCTCAGTTTGTCGAGCGATTTAGTCAATTAAAAGTTTCTCGTTAACTATACGTGACGTGCTAGCAATAAGAAGAAAGTAGTATCTTGAAAGATTTATCTTGCGTTTATACCGGGTAAAATAGGTGAATACACATTCCTCGGTAGATTAAACTTACTTACAGCGAATGTCAAAGACCTTAATAGCTATTTATTTAACTAGTTGAGAAAATTACTATTTTGTGTAATGAGCAGGTTTCTGCGTAACGAGCGCTATGGATACGAGTTACATAAAATAGTGTTTCATACAAGATTTTTTCTAATTTTCACCGATTTTATATTATATGAGAAGAGAATTCTTAATTGTATACGTTTAAAAACAATCCAGTAGGTTGTAACGGTGTAACAGCACACACAAAAAAGAAATGATTGTATTAAATAAATATATATATGAACCAAGTAAATATATGTTTGATATAAGCCAATCATTTACAGAATTGAGTCAACTACACAAAATAATCACTGGAAAATACAAAAATAATTATCTCAATTATTTATAAGGTTCACTCTAGTGCCTGTAGTAACAACTGATACTTGTGATGTCTTCCGCTAAATAAAAAGACATTTCAGGCAACCACCGCACATTGTCAAACCAACCATACAAATGTTTCAGTAAATAACTTGAATATTTCTAATATTTTTGTAGCATAATTCGTTTAAATATTTGACAGTTTGATTCAAATATATCGATAATTTGTGTTAAATATAGAAATACGTGAATAAAACGTTTGATGTATTTAACCTAATCACATAAATATTTCCTAACACCACTTCGTGATTTACGTTTTATTTAGGGTATATTTGGTTTAAATATGCTAGAACTTCATAATATATACCGGGTGGGCCAAAATAGACGGTTTCTTATGGAAACGCCCATTTCTAAGCGAGATAGAAAAATGGAAAAATTTTCCATTTATTTATAAAATAACTGAAAGAAAAATTAAATAAATAAATAATAATAATATTTTTTTTATCTATTTACTTTTCTATAAAAAGATCGAGAAAAATATACCTACCAAGTTATAAAGGTGTTAAAAACTATTTCGCATCTTGACATTTCATGTGGAATACATTAAATAATAACGTCTTTAAATTTTATGGGAAATATAAGTAAAAGGTTAAGGCATGCACAATTTGTTTAAAAGAAATGAAACCCAACATGTATATATTAAAGTATAAAAATATATTTTGCTATTCAAATATGTATACATACATATATTACCTAATAGCTGTGTAAGTCCTTAAAAACAAGTAGGTACAAAACATGGTTATACAGGGTGTCCTGAAATAAGACGTCAATATTTTTAACCACGTATTCTATACACCCTAAAATAAAGATAAAAGTTTATTTAATCTAGGGTCCGCAACTTCTTAGTTTTTCAGATACAGGGTGTTAATCTAATCTAAATAAGCAGCATTATGTCAATAAAATGACAGTTGTTAAATGTCAAAAAATGAGAACTGTCAGATGTTAAAAAAAAGATAAATAATGTAAAAAAAGCAAATGGCATCCAATTGACTTGAGACGAGAGTACCTTTTTTAAGAAATTAATTACTGGGTTCAGACGCCATGTTGCATGAAATCAAAAAATAGGATATTTACTAAATATTGCTTCTATACTTTTTAATTTAATCAACCTATCCTATCTATACATGAATTTTACTTAAAACAAGTTTTTTGTATAAATGATTTTGATGGGGCCAG